>OX235273.1:17594022-17645084 GCA_944472155.2 Trichobilharzia szidati | reverse complement strand
CCTGCAGCATTCACCATGAAACACACGCCTAAGAGATGAGGAAAGAATTCTTCTGTATCTATTAACAAGAAGCCTCCTCTATATGTATGCGACAACAATTCAGAGGTGATATAACAATTAAAGTAATAACTAAGAAGTTGAGAAAATCGATTCAAAGAGTGTTTAATGCCGGTAAGGTGTAGCTGATATTTTCCACACAACTAATTGTAATTCTGAAATCAAAAGACAAAGTACACAGGCTAGCCACATCTAACTGTATCCATGAATTCAGCTGCTCTCGTCACGCCAGTATGGATGAGTAAAGGTGTTGTTAAAACCATCAACAGTTCTATATTAAATCATCTCGTGGAAATGAGCCATAAAGCTGACAATGAAGAAAGAGTCTTCCTCTATCATCTCATCTGTCGGGTATCGAATAAATTACTGAAAGCCTGTAGACACTGAACAATCCAACACAGCAGTGGCCACTGCAATTCTCTTAAAGCAACCGGAGCTGCATGTCCAAAATTAACAGATTCAGCCAGTGTTGTCACCTTGGTCTTCTGTAGGAACCTGTAAATTCATAACTTCTGTATTACTTCCCTTAATTTACCTGATATCCAGTTTATTGTTATTTTTTTTCAAGCATTTGTTTTGTAGGGATTTCTTGTTTGACATTTGTTAAATATTATATTTGTAAAATCTCAGCGAGATTGAAATGAGTAATTCCAACGTTTTGTTCGGCAATCTGGTCCGAACTTCTTCAGGGAAATTAATCGGTATTAACATAACAGAGGTTTATATATAAAAGGAAACATCACTTGATTTTGAAAACTTTCTCCAATCATGAGTCATTCAACAAGTATAATAAACAAAATTTTATGAGCTGTGATCAAAATTTGACCTCGGACTTACAAATATTTGGTCTACCTTTGTTAAACACTCTAAACAGATTGTGTATGTATGCGTGGGTAAACAGTTGTAAAACATTTCCTAACGTCTCTATAAGAAGATATGGACGGTCGAGAATTTTGACCAAGTATTAATAATTAGTGATACATATCCATCTTTTATTTATTAATAAGGATTTCCTATGCATCAGCTAACATCACGCCTTCATGTCTGTTCAAACTGTTAGTATCTAGAATTTTATGATCAGACGTATTTTCAAAATTATGGTGTTTATGATTAGAGTTTAGTTTGAGCACCCTGTCGAACTTATTGCTTTGTCTTCTTTCTGAAGATTGAGCTGCTTTATTCGACCTACTGGAGTTGTCAGGTGACTCGACAGCTACGGATTTAGGATATGCATTCTGTTGCAGACAACGGAGAGTGAAAACACGATGATTGTGCCAGTTACACAGTTTCTTTGTTAATTTAATTCGATAGCAAAATAATTCAAATGAACTGTCGTCAAGATTTGACAGAATAGTTCTAAAATATTTGGGCGCCAAGTGAGAAGTAGACATTTGTAAAAGAAGTTCGGACCAGATTGCAGAATGAAACGTTGGAATTACTCATTTCAATCTCGCTGAGATATTACAAATATAATTTTTTTACAAATGTCTACTTCTCACTCGGCGCCCAAATATTTTAGAACTATTCTGTCAAATCTTGACGACAGTTCATTTGGATTTCTTGTTTGATTGGTTGTAGGATTTCATCATAAGCTGACATCAGCTAGAGAACTATTGGAAAGCCAGAGGGGATAACTGGACAGTTGTTTCGTTAGCCTAGTTTGGGACTCTTCAGCAGTTATATTATCACTTACAGATGCTCTTGAAACGTATTCTGTCGATACTGTTGATGATTCAGTGTAATTTAAAACAGCCTTAATGTTCTTATTAAAACAATATTTCATTAATTATAATGGTCGTATAAAAATGCAGGATCTACAAGCAAAAATTTGTCGAGAAGAATATATTCTTTGTTCACCGACGTCAGTCTTGTAAATGTCTTAATAGGCATCTTCAGTTAGATAAATTACTCACCTGTAATTAATATAACATCATCACTGATATCCTTGTAAACAGGGAACGCGTACAATTTTAGTGTTTCAAAGCAATCATAAATAATGCTAAGGATTACTTTGATGGTTAAAATTATCAACTCCTTCAAATATAACAGTAATCCCATATTTGTAGTCATAATTATTCAGTTACAGACAATATGATGAAGTTTCAACAAAAGATCTTGCCTTCCAGGTTAGAAAGAGGGAGAGAGGTAGAGAATATTTCTGAACACTAAAACATAATAAAAGAATTTTTTAAAAATAATGGTCATTCAAATAGTCAAATAAGTGGAATAACATAAAAAAATGAAAATCTTACCTACACTGCTAATAAAATTACCTTCCACTCTTATGATTTATTTATTTTAAATTCTGTTTTAAATTTCCTCGCTGATTATTGAGTGGAGAGAAATTTCTTACGGCTTCTGTTGACATCTCGGCTCTTTGTGCAGGCGATTTGATAATGTCTGAGGATTAATTTGAAGTATTCTATTGGGATGGTGACTAACAGTGGAATCCAGGAGGTGTGTTTCGTCCTATCCAGGGCTCGTCACTGGACGTACTTACATTCTCTAGTGACTGATGGTGTTCCCCCCTGAGGCTGGAATCCAGTACTCATCGTTTTCAACGCCAAAGCTGAAAATTTCGGTCAAGTCGCCCAACAGGAAAATCAAGATAAGTGATAACTGACACTCACTGCACAACAGGTGACTGTTGTGGCCCAAGTGGTCAAGTGAGTAACGCTTGGGCGTTTGAAACGACTGGTACTGGATCCGAGCCTCAGTGGGAACATCATCTATCACTGAAGAATGTAGGCGCTTCCAGATGATGAATCCCAAATAGAACAGAATGCGCATCCATACACCAAATTGAGTCAGGTTATTGCCTATCACTCTTATTTACTGAATTTGTAAGCATTACGGATTGTTTGGAATTATATGTAGGGGATTCTGATTCGTATTCATTGTAGACCATAACATTAGTCGACATCAATTAGAGAGGGATTAAAGAGCACGGGGCTTTAGAATATTGTGTTTTTACTTGTTCTCGTCAGGCATCGAATCAATATCACAAGAAAATCCTAATCAAAGGACAATAAGTTGAATCTGTCGTAGTATAAAATACACCAAGGAGAACAAGACTGTAATGTTTAATGAAATAAAACACAGTCAACAAGATTTCAACCATTTACTTCTGGTGAATTCTCTTCCTAATGGACTATTTTTGAATCAGACGGTGTCAGCATTTTTCGAAGCATAGTGTTAAGGAATTTTATGATTTAAGTAAACACGATTGTTGTTATATATTATATTACAATTCCCTTAGATTCAGACTGGATTACAGAACTTCAACAGCAAATCTCCAGTTCATCTTGTTTTCTGCAGTCATCTTTCTCTGGATCCTCCTTCTCATCCCCTACTTACTCACACGATCTCTACAGTGTCACATTCGGACGGGTTCCACTCGAGTGAGATAACACTCAGTGGTCTCCTGAGTATGCATCTGAGCCATCTCCATTTTATTCAGGATATTTGTTGGGTAATAGGTCTTTGGTTAGTTGTTTGTCTGACAGAATTCCTTGTTTCCAGTCCATTCTAACAGGCCATCTAATCTTCACTACAGGGCAAAGTGCGCACATGTTGATGAAAGTTTGCAGCCTACTGGGAAGACTTATGGTGACGTATCAAGTCTCTGAGCCACATGGAAACAGTGACTGACTTGACACTAACGCTGAAAATCTGAATCTTGTTTTTATTTTTTATTAGTGCAATAGATTTCCTCACTGATTTCAGAATAATGAAGGTTTATCTTGCTGGCGTAGAACTTCTCCCAATACATTTCAGTAAATTCGTGACTGTCAATGTTAGTTTGATGGAGAAACATTAAAATCCTATTAAGATACTTTTCTATTGTTGGATCTTTACACATTTTAATATCCACTAAGATATAAAACAAAGATTTAATTTAAAATGGTAAAATTACATCTATTCTACTATCAGCAAATCAAATCAGCCATTCACTCCGCACCTTTCTTACGTTCTACTGAAAACTTTCATCAAGTAATTCCATTGCTGGCTAGATCCTCAGTATCAGAAAAGCCGATAATCAAGATAGTCCGGCAATCAATCAATAAGCAACCCACTGCCTAACTAAAATCAAAGAGGAATGGCAGATGATGTGGACATACGCTGAGGAGACGGGATGTAGCGCAGCAGATCTTCAGTTTGAACCCCAATGGGAAACGACAAGTTTGGTGTGGGTCCAAGATGACATGTAGGACACCATGTGAAGAGGAATCGAAACCTAATGGGAAATTGTGGAGTCAGCTTATAGAGACTTCGGAGAACAAATTAGAATGGAGACATGCATCTGGTACCCTTTCGGAGGTGTTTTCTAACCTCTGAGAATACATTCGTTAATTCAGCGTTGCAGATACGACTTAATGGTGAATGCGGATACACACCGAATTTGCTTCAAAAAAGCTGTCGTTGATTGCTGTTAACCACTTAACTGCCATATCATTTGAACTAGATACAAAATTATTTTTAATTGGATTACACCTCATCCAACAGTTGTACGACAGTGCTGCATGCTAAGTAATTCACAACGAGAAACTCACGGAATCTTTCGAAGTGAAGATGGGAGTAAGACAAGGTGGCTGGCTGCGTAATATCTCCAATGGTTTTCCTGATGTGGTAGACTGGATAATGCAACAGAAAGCGTCGGGCGGCGAGGAAACAGGCACAAAATGGACGCAAACAGAAAACTTGAAGGATCTGGGCTTCAACGATGATATATGTCTGATTTCCCACAAACTGGAAGATATGCAAGTGAAAAGCAACAAGTTGACGACAGAAGAAGCCTCCGAGGAATAAAGGAAGGACTTCAGATGAACATAGAGAAGACAGAGGTGATGATGAAGATTCCTGACCAACAGCAACAGAAACAACAACAGACAACAATAATCGTAAATGGGAGAAACTGAATCTGAAAGAAGCAACCTCCTCCACCTTCCGACCTACCTGGGAAGCATCGTTTCAACTACAGGCGGACGGAACTGGTGGGGATATCAAAGCAGCGATGATCGGGAAAGCAAGACGAGCTTTCATTACTTTCAGGTCTCTGTGGAGATCAACAGCACTCAGCATGAAAAACAAGATCCGGATTTTCAACCCCAATGTGAAGTCAGTCAGTGCTACTATACGGATGGATTAGAGACTTGGCCGGCGCGTCACGAAGAGCACTTTGAACAAACTACAGACCTCCATCAACAGCTGTCTTCGCTCAATACTACTCTGGATCAGATGGCCGGCCAGAAAAGATCAGCAACCCACCAGGAACCGAATGTGAAACAAATATGCAGGAATGAATGGAGGTGGATTGACCATAATCTGAGAAAACAACCCATCAAGTGCCATCAAACGCCAGGCCATCGTTCGAGTGTAACCCGAATGGGAAGTGGCGAGTTGGTCGTCATTGCAAAGGTGACATGGAGGAGGTCATCTGAAGGGGAGATGAAAGAATGTGGGCAGGCGTGGAGCCAAGTGAAGACGTTGGCAGCGAACCGAACGCAATGGAGACGTGCTTCTGAAGTCCTATGTTCCTTTAGAAATCAAAGGAAACAATAATAATGATAATGAATTCCAATTCTGATATTTAACTGATGCATCAAATTCAGTCTTTAAGTCTAGATTCCTTGAGGTTATCTTGTATTTTCAAATTTTTCCGATAATATCCTGATTACTAAGCAATCATTTTTCTTAGTGACGTTGAAGCGATCCATAAAACAAACAAAACTAATAAATTTAATCCTCTAAAGCAGTGATAGGCCAATTAGAATTCTAGCTAAAGAATCTAGGTTAACTAATTCATACGTAATGAAACGAAAGTTAGATAATGTTGAAACAGCAAAAGATTTAAAAATGATTATTTTTGATGTTTGAAGTTTATAGAACACGATTTAAGCAAATGTGTATTTTCGAGGAATTCTCATCAAGCTTTACATTTACACAATGAAATATTAGTCATGAGCATTTGAATTAGTGTGATTAATAAAATATAAGATCAGAGTTTATGCATCCGAATGAATGTGCGTCGGTAGCACAGCGGCAGGATACTCACCAACCACGCATATGGTTCGTGGTTCGTTACCCGACCACTGATGCACTCCTTTACCTCGCTAAGCTAGTAATAAGCCCAGTAAAGAAGGAAGGTTGGGTATGAGGCTAGCGAACCTATCCCGCAAAAATAATTACCACTGCTACTGAAACTTCAAGTCTCTAGCATGAAGCTCTAGGTTCCACTGGGAACGTAAAGATATAAAAGAAAATCCGAATAAATGCAGATCTAGAGGCAGTTAGCATTGAGAACTGGACACTGATCCTGAACTCAGAAACAGACCAAAGCTGTCAGGTGATTAAATAACAGGTGTACAATGATCCCTACATTTCACTGTATTCAAATACCAAAGTTAAATATACAAACAAACAAATGAGATTAGCAATGTAAGTGTAGAATATAATTCCACATAAGATAAGTTTATTTGAAATAGCTCACATTAGAAAAGTATTAATCAATAAATAACATTTTGAGCACAGCTTACTGCTCACATTCATATCACAACATAATCAAACAAATGAGGTGACTATGGGGTCAGCAATATCCCCACTATAACTGTAAACAAATTTATGGATAAGAGTAGTAATGATGTAGCGTGTGCTACTTATAAAACTCATCAGTAGTATATAAAAAGATGTTTATCAGCATAAAAAAATATCAAATAGCGAGTAGATAGATTTAACGTCAAAGAGAAAAAATGAACCAGTGTTGTGGCAAAACATGAGAGACGTGAAAAGAAGACAAAGAAACACAAGGTAAAGGGCAGAAGTAGCACAATACGACGGAATATCTGCGCAAATAGTGCGCTGAAGATAAGGTGTACATTAATTTCGCTAATATAGAGATACCAAATTGCAATTAAACACTCCTTTACCACGTCTCTTATCGTATACCATTACAATGGACGTAATAAAAATAGCATAAAGAATACAGAATTCAAAGCTTGGATAGTACTGTCAAATAAATCAGAAACATCAGAAGCCCTACGTAGGATTCTTAGTGAAGCTGGAAATAGAGTGTCATTTAAATCAGCCCACCATATCTCTGTCAGAGATAAAGTTTGCCGTTTCGAGGACTGTTATGAATGAACGGAACTGGCCCGTTGCCAATTTGTTATAACTAATAATAATAATAATAATCTACTTTATTCCAAAAACAGTACTTATAATACAGAATGGAATTCTCAGCGTTTGTCACAATATCGCATCTGATTTACTCATAATATAAATAAAATTAAAAATTAAGACAAAATTAACCAGAAGAATTTGTCAGCGTTTACAATGTAAAGTCAAAAATAGTCGAAGCACGAATTGAGAATACTAAATATAATAATAGTAATAACAATAATAATAATAACAGTGAGTTTGTTTGAAACAGTATTAGCGATTCAGTTTGGAAACTTTAGCATGTTATAGAATATTGGATCTAATGTTGTGTTGATATAGTATAGTGAGGGGAAATACAGAATGCAAAAATTAACACAGCTTAAATGATGTCCACATTTATAAAAAAAAATAAACAAATAAAAACAAAAAATTGAGAGGATTATAAATATCAGTGACAATATCAACGATGTGGCCCAACGGGATACCACTCGCCCTATTGACTGACAGTCTTCAGAGTTCTACGAAGGATGACATAGTCTGTTTTAAGCAATCGAGGAAAGAATAAGGGTGAACAGTAAAGAAGAATAGGGGAAAATTAACCAGTTGACAAACTGTAAGAGGAGTGGTTGAGTTTTGCCTGAGTGCCTTAACTTCTTAATGTAAAAAGTCAGACGAAATATTCTTTTAGAAATCGCTAAGACATGGGAAGATCAGGATAGATCAGTAGAAAGAACTAATCCACGATACTTAACTTGAGACTTGATTTCTATATCACTATCATAAATTTTGCAACAGTCATAGGAACCGACAGCTTAATTTAACTTTCGTTTACATCGGAAACTGAAATTAGCACTCTGACATTTTTTGATTTGACACTAATAACTAGTGTGATGCGTCTAGTCCTCTCTTTGGTGCAGACTGAATTCTATCAGTCAGGTTGTAATGTGGCCACCATTCTAGGTAGCTCGCCATCACGGTGTACATTGTTTGTGATGATATGAGATGGTTGGAGGCAATCGGCAGGAAGCCTTGGACCTAGGTTTCGTGCTAGTTGGCAGATACGCCTTGCTGAAGAGTGCCAACTAGCACGAAACCTAGATCCAAGGCTTCCTGCCGATTGCCTTCAACCATCTAATATTAACACTCTGACATTTGGAAGGATTAAGTTCAAGACCGTTAGACGAAGACCATTTGCTAATTCCTGATAGGAAGCTGTTTATCTTAGTACAGTCAAGCTGGGAGTTAACAGACATTGAAATAGTTAGATCGACGGCATACTTAACAAAGTTCATTTCATCAGAGTGAGACAAGTCATGAAGTGAACTAAATAGACCCGTTGCCACTTTGTTATATCTGCGCTTGTTAATTACTATAACGGTAATTAATTATTTGTCCATTGTACCTTTCAATTCCCTGAGCCAAAGGCTGGCCTGTGACTATACATTTCATTAGGAATCAAAACGTCATATTTTTATATATTTAATTTATCACAATACAGTTGACTCACAACCGTGAGAATGGACAGTTCTTATTGGCTGGGGATATCTGTCTATTTTGATTGGTTGACGATCCGACAATGATCAAGGTGAGACAAAAGACTATGAACTGATCACACACACTAAATCACAATGTGCATGAAAAGTGATGCATTCTAAACATAGTAACTCCATCACATGATAAATCATACGATTAGTGAGAAAGGATGATATGCTATTTTATGCTGGGTCCTATCAATGACTAGATTGAATTAGAAAAAAATATATATTACCAAATACTATCCAGTATCTGTGAGGTCAAAATTACACAGGCCAAACTAGTATATCGGGTTGTAGGGATTGTAGGGATTTGATTGATTGGTTACAGGATTTCATCATGAGCTGATATTGGTAACCGAACCATTGGAAAACCTGGAAGTACTGGGCAGCTGTTTCGTCCTAGCTTGAGACTTTTCAACAGTACGCACCCACCGCCAGGGCTCGGACCCAGTACCTTCTGGTTACAAGGCCAGTGAACTCGTAGACCATTCAGCAACTGGGACCCAATCCAATGGCTAGCCCATGAATTCTAACTTCTCCCGATTCACGACATAGAGCAACCGCTAGCCAATGCTGCACCCTACTGGTCACGACTTCCCACTAGAACACCAGGTAGCTACCTACCTGAATAGGGCCAGTCACCAGTGAGCATCTCATTGATATTTAAGTATTGGTTTGTAGGGATTTTATTGATTGGTTACAGGATTTCATCATGAGCTGACATTGATAAGAGAACCAGTAGTAGATCGGGGTCAATCAGAACTTAAGAATTTAGCCAGATCTAGATCTGGAAGGAAAAAGAAGACTCAGCTGTTGCATTGCGCTCACTTGCAATCACAAATTAGAGCGAGAAAGGGTGAAAGTATTACAAAGTAATATAGTTAGGTGGAGAGACAGAGAGGTTAATCACTGGAGTTGTGTTCACCAAATCAACATCAATCGAATTGACGCAATACCTATCCAGGATATGTGGAAGATTACGATGTGAATAACATGAAGAATAGAAAAAATATGTATAAATAAAGCAAATTATGAAGCTGTTTGAATACATCGATATGATTATGAGCAATAATCTGAGCTCGAAACGCTATCCAGTTATAAATACAGTGTGTGTGTGTGATATATAAAATAAAATTATCTAACATTGAATTATATTCCAACAATAGCCAAAATTTAACACTTACATTACCAAATTCTGAATAAAATTGAACATCAACAGTATAGATTCAGACTCCATTTATTACAAGTTAATTACGCAAGCATAGTTTGTCAGAGACAAGAAAGACCAGGGGATTATCTATTTCGTTATAGGATTTCATTATGAGCTGACACTGGTTAAAGAACCATTGGGAAACCAGCAGGGAGTACTGGACAGCTGTTTCCTCCGTCCTAGTTTAGTACTCTTTATCAGTACGCACTGACATCCTGGGCCGGAATCCAAGACCTTCTGGTTACAAGTCGGGAGAGCTAGATCGTATACCATTAAACCACAGGGACCCAATCCAGTGGCCAGCTGATGAATTCCAACTTCTGTTTGTTTTAAAACATTTGTTTATTGATGTAACCATAATGTTAACCAGAAAGACTTCTGTTGTTGAAAATATATATATATATTCGAAGAAGACATTGCGAAATGGTCACGCTATGTCGTGAATTGGTAGAAGTTAGAATTCAAGGTTCACCGAATCGGGTCTCAATGACTCAATGGTCTACGGGTTAGCATTGTAACCAGAAGGTCCTGGGTTCGAACCCCGGTGGCGGGTGCGTACTGCTGAAGAGTCCCGAACTAGGACAAAACAGTTGTGCAGTACTCATTGAAGGTTTTCCAGTGGTTCTCCAACTGATGTCAGCTCATGATGAAATCCTCCATGCAATATATATATATATATATATATTCGCTTACAAACCAGTCTCCCAATTTGTCTCTAACTAGTTCTGTAACTGATACAGCTATAAATCCTCTCAAAATAAAACCAGTGAGTGTTAATTCTTCTTGTATATATGTCTACAAGGCAATTGGATAGCAAATCATTCAACAAAAGTTCAGTCACTTGATTGCCATAATCTTGTCCGATCAATAGTATACATCAATTAAGTATACTAAGCGTAATGCGGAGGAAAAGAGTTCATTGCTTACAATGCACTTTTGAGGCTTACATATACACACACTAAATTAAATTTTGAATTTAATCCAATTAGATTTCTTTTCTAAGACATGATAACTTAGTAGGATATAGAAATATTCAATTGAAGATTAGTTTACAGGATTTCATTATGATCAGACATTGCTTAGAGAACCATTGAAAAACCGGGTAGTACTGGACAGCTGTTTTGTCCTAGTTTGGGACTCTTCACAGTACGCACTCACTACCAGGGTTCGAACTCAGGACCTTCCGGTTACAAGGCCAGCGAACTTGTAGACCATTCAGCCACTGGGACCCAATCCAATGGCCAGTCCATGAATTCTAACTTCTCCCGATTCACGACAAAGCGCAACCGCTAGCCAATTTCTTCGGCGAGTATTTCTCCTCACATCCGACATACTGCATCCTACTGGTCACGACCTCCCACTAGAACCCCAGGTAACTACCTACATGAATAGAGCAGGTCGCTAGTGAGCATCTCATCGATATTGAATGTCAGATCTCAGTGGCTTAGTGGTCTACGAGCTCGCCTTGTAACCAGAAGGTCTTGGGTTCGAACCCCGGTGGGTGCGTACAGTGAAGAACCCCAAACTAGGACGAAACAACTACCCAGTTCTCCCAGGTTTTCCAGTGGTTCTCTAAGCAATGTCAGCTCATGATGAAATCCTGTAACCAATCAATCAAATCCATACAAACTAACACTTGAATAATGAAGATCAGTTTGTTAACTTGACTCCTTATTCTTTACACATGTTCTCCTTAAGCTTCAATTTGTGTTTATCTTTCAAATTTATGTTTACAATACACTTATGGATGAACTGAATTCACCATTTTTCTGTCCCATGCTTATGTATCATTTTGATCTGGCTAGCAAGCACTAATTATTGACAGGAATAGTTGGAAACTACTCAAACCAGTCCGTTACAACGGGTGGTTCAGTGGTAGAATGCTTGCCAACCATGCAAGTGCTCAGTGTCCGAGTCACTACCAAAGAATTCACAAGCCGCGGTGCAATGTACAAATTTCTGCAGGTTGGCTCTTTACCCCAGAGCGGATTTGCTTCACACCTAGCTTGGTAGTTGTCTGAGGCAAACATTTTACTGCACTCACATCAGTATAACTTTACCCTCAGATCTCCAACATAGTGTGCAAACTTACACTATGATGGTAACCGTCTTTAGTTTAACCTCTCTCCAGGTGACATTTTCGAGAAAGTAGGAGAAGTAGGAACGCTTGTTCTAGCCTACACAGCTAGTTAATTCACTGCGATATGCAAGCCTGACTACAACGTCAAGGTAACAGACATATTTAAACTTTGACGATGGATCGATACCAGTTTGAGGACTATTGTAGACCAAGGATTACCGGACAGTTGTTTCATCATAGTTTGAGACTCATCGTCAGTACTCAGTCACCACCTGGGTTCGAAGCTAGGACCTTCTGCCATTGTGATTCTACTCAATTGCTCATGAATTATAACGCAACTGTCGGCAGCCAGTGTCACCGATGAGTATTTGTCCTCACTTCCAACTGGGTAGACACTTTGGCCATTAGAACTCCAGGGAACTTCTCCGTGTAGCTAGTCACTAGCGAGCATCAGATCAATGTTCAAGAGTTAGTTTGTTGGGATTTCATAACAGTCCGTGTTCAAACTGGAAACACATAAAAAATCCCCACAAAGTAAATCTTGAAAATTATCAGATATCTGCCAAGATATTCGTAGGTACATGCAGACGACTTACAGTAGATGAAATGAGATAAATTCTTGAATTAATAGGGTAGTTTAACTACAAATCGATCGAAATACTAATGCAGATTAATAGCCAAACACAACTAAGGTTGTCAGGTGATATAATTATATCATTCGTGGAGGATTCCAATAAACCTACCTCATACTGAAGTTTGGACTGAAGATGGTGTCTAGAAAGACAATGAAAGCTTCGCAATCGAACCATCCAGTTCATAGAACACCAACTAATCAAAATAAATACTCTTCACTCTACAATTATGGATTTATAAATAAAGTACACTTCGAGTCAACGGATGTATCTGTGAGATTCCATAGACTGAACTTTTCCAAAATTTTCATCCAACATATTCCATGTTTGTCACAAATGCATTGATGATAAGATCGATCCAAGCTTAATATAGGAAACTTATCTATTTGTTTTAATTCATATAAATTTATTGAATTCCTTTTGACAACAGGAAGAAGACCCATGTAATCCAAACAGTGGTTAACAATGTTGTGGGTATTTTAAAAAGTTGTTAATTTCCATTGGTATCTCTTCTGGTCTGTCATAATAATTTTATGGGAAATGGCAATTCCTTATTTCATTCTCTCCACAGAAGGGTCCGTATGACTCCCTCCATTCATCTGGAGGCAGTCAAGTGTTCTCATACCGAAATATTGTTAGTTGAAATATTTTTCTACTAACATTATTACATTTTTATTAGAGCTGCTCTTTACTGTCGATTAATTAACACTATGAATCCAATTAGACTGAGTACGTATAATTTCACCTATGATACCATTGAATCCGATATTATGTTATCTGTTGTTCTAGATTAAATGTCCTAACAATCGGAATTGATCCAAATCCTCACAAATCCCATAAGTTAAATATATCAGCATTCAGATCACTGATTGTTGCTGTAGTGAGGTGTTGTAAACAATGGGGTCCACCATATGAAGGTGGAGTTGAAGCTCAAAGAAGGCATTGCATTAAGGTGGCTCTGTGTCACGAATTAATGAAAATTAAAATTCATGGGCCAGTGAATATAGTGCCCAAGTGCCTGAATAATTAACGAGTTTGTTCTGGTAATCCGAAGGTTCCGGGTTCAATCAGTGATGGGATCATGGATGCTCACTGCTGAAATAAAATGGCGAAATAGGATGAAACAGCTGTCCAGTTCCTCCGTAGTTTTCAATGATCTCCTTAACAAACTTTGCTTCGTGACGAAAACGACAACCGAAATAAATCTAAACCCTATACTTCGTGTTCAGACTGTAGTGTTCGTTGAGTTTTCCTTAATTATAAACATTTAGAAAGGATATTGATTGTATGAATTACTAGATGAATGCATGTCTATTCGGTTTTCCTCGGTTTCATTCCGTTTCACATATTGGAGCACACTCATAAACTTTTTCCAAGGCATGAATAAGCTATGCAAATAGGACACTAATTCGACTTAGTCATAAATACAGATCAAACTGAAACAATCCTTAATTATGCCACTTCTCGACCTCTGAATTCTTCAAGCGTCACGGATCTGCCACCAGTATCATTAGTGGATGCGCAGTACTACACTGCGAAGGGGACGGAGAAACCGACTGATGCTTTTGTTCTTGACCGAAGATCAGATAAAGGAAGCCACGTAGGATGGGCGGAGGCAGACATTACGATCCGTGGACGACTCTTACACATCCATCCCGTAACATGGCAAGCAATGACAATGCGCCAAGATGGACTGGTTTTGGATCGACAGGTCGTGGAAGAGGCTGATGAAAGGAAACATTAGACTGGGGACGTGGTCATCATTTGTTTTCTTTTTATGGGATGACGTTGAAAGCCTGACACCTAACCTTCCGTTTTTACTGGGCTTACTGCCCAGGAAGTAAGTTAAAAGAGTGCACCAGTGGCGGAGAATCACACCCCGATCTGCGTGAGTTGTAAAACGTTCTACCCAATACGCCAATGCGCCTTAGTTATTTATGTCTATCACTGATTTCTAGAGAGTGGATAGCAGCAGACAGCTTAATGTATATTGATATTCAGAGTAGAATAATCTTTTGAAATCAATATTCACACCTACACAAGTAAGATAAATGATAACTGATTGATTTATTAGCACGAAATTTAAAATATGTTATTGCGTGGTACAGATTTCTATTTCTATTGGGGGACATATTAGCTTTTCCGCTATTTGATCATACATTTGTTTGTCTGATAAGTCATGAAAAATACCCATCGGGACATTAGATTAAAAAGAACAAGAAGTTCAGCAAAGATGGCGATCTTTTCGGCGATTTCATTCTCAAAAGCAGCTGTACAATCGCATCTATATAGATCAGTTTACATGGATACAATTATTAATTGTTTAATTTCACATAGTAGACTTTTGTTTACTGTGTAAAAAATCTATTAAACGCAATGTATTTCAGACTTCTTTGTGCTGCAGAAGCCATCGCCATATGCATCGAAAACACGGAGGTGTGTTTTCAAAAGAAACCAGTCCAGCCTTTACAACTACCATGGACCTAGTTCGGTATGTTCCTTTAGACTTCAGTTTGTTTTCGTTTTGTTCTCTCTGTGTGTGTAATTTTCTCTCTTTGCCTTCATTCAATTCATCTTATTTTTTCAGTTATAAAATCATTTATTTTCAGTTCGTTTCCATACTCTTCCTGTTCATATATTGTAGTTCGTTTAAAAAATTTATTTTACAATTATAGCCTAATCCTGTGTAATTTTGTCTCTAAACCTCTCGTAAACCATATCAAGTTGAAAATACTTGTTACGTTTAATTCGGCTTCGTTACTACGTGGAATTAAATAAATAATAATTGTATCCATGCAAATTTATGGATTTAAATGCGACTGAACAGCTTTTGAAAATAAAATCGCCGGAAAGATATATGTTTGCTAAACTTATTGTTCTTTTCCCTCTAATATCCCGATAGGTATTTTCCATTGAATGGGGTCCCATTGGGTGAATGGTATACGAGCCAGCTTGCCTTGTAACCGGAAGGTCCTAGGTTTGAACCTTGGTGGTGGGTGTGTACTACCGGTGATTCCCAAACGAGGATGAAACAGCAGCTGTCCAGTACTCCAGTGCTGGTTTTCAATGCTTCTCTAACTGATATCAATCCGTGATCAACTCGTAAAAACATAACTAACCCTTACAAACCAAACTATAAAAAATGCTAACATTAAACATTTGTCTAAATAATACTTCTAATCTGAATAAAACTAAATTATATCATAGGAACTCAACATTGAAAAATTACATCACTCACTATACAAATGTTGTACAAAATCAAAAAATAACCACTATGCAGTGTATATGTGTGAAATGATTATACTCTTACAGCAGCATTAAGCAGTCGAAAACGCAAAAAAATGAAGTATTTAATGTGTAGTTAGCAGTAATGAGCACGCAGTAATGAGCAACCAATCAATTTAGCCTCTTTTTTTATTAACAATGTGACTTATTTACATTGACATCATACAAGATTACGTCGTGTTCCACTTGTTTTTAAATGTCTGTAATCTATTTATTTGACATGAAAGTTACAGGTGAATTACATCAAGGTGTACCAGTATTTATTGATTTGCCTGTTTCTCATAAGGCATACTGTATTGAAAAAAATCTGTCTCCAAAGTCCTACGTATATATATATATATTTTTTGATACCAATCGGCTTACAGAACGAAGTGAAATAAAGTAGTATTTCCTTTGTTGTGCCTAAATCAAATTTAAGGTGTTGTGAGAACTTTACCAGTGTACGTACATGTTTACACACTCTGTGTGTGTGTGACATTATAAAATGCACGATACTATATACTACTCATTGACTTAAATGAGTAGTTCGATAATGTTCACACTGAAAAGTAGTGTGGTAGCCAGCTAGATTATTATTATTATTGTTTCCTTTAATTCCTAGAGGAACATAGGGCTTCAGCCGTGCGTCTCCATTGCGTTCAGTTCTCTGCCAGAGTCTTCACCTGGCTCCAAGTCTGCCCACATGCTTTCATTTCCTCTTCACATGACCTCCTCCAAGTCACCCTTGCACTAACGACCAACTCGCCGCTTCCCGTTCGGCCGGGTTCCACTCGAGCAATGGCTTGTCTAGTGATGTCACTTGATGCATTGTTTCCTCAGAGTATGGCCAATCCATCTTCATTTCTTCCTGCCAGCTAGATCGAAGTGATCTATATACCGGATGGTCGTTTCGCTGATATGGGACAGAGTTTTTCATTCGTGGACCAGGTTCGACTCATCTTAGACAGCCGAATCAGTTCAAAACCATTCGAATTGGGGCCAGCTACTTGCGCAAACTGGTAGTAATATACGTTGAATCAATTTTGGGAATTTGCTAATTAATTCACTATTATCAGTTTACACTGTTGGAGGCGAAACCTTACTACAGTTTCATTCTGAAAGCAATATTATTCGTATCAGATCACAATATTTGATCCGCTTGATATCATGAATGTCGAACAAAGCGAAGACGTACTGATGAGAGTGTATATAGCCTGTTGATTATGCCTTTCATCACGCGCAGTGCAAGTTTCTGAGCCACATAAAAGCACTGGCCTGATAACAGTGCCTAAAATTGGGATCTTCTTCCTTGTAGCAATTGCTGTGGATTTCCACATTGACTTTAGAGTAATGAACGCTTGTCTCGCTTTTCCTATCCGATTCTGAATGACTTTATCGTCCTTATTCTTGGCGTTTCTCAAAGGCAAGAGCCGAAGACGATTTCCTTCAGGTATCTGTCGTTGATGTTGTTTGATCTTTGTTGTTGTTAGTTGGATGGCTTCTTCACCTTTATCTTTATTTGCAGTTGGAGTCACGTCTTCTCTACATCTTCAGCCAGCTTGCTGATTGTCGTTTGAAAAACGTCGAGTTTCCACGGCATGAGACACAAAACATATACGAAATTTAGATCTCCCAGGATCATTCGTCGGTCTATCGTAGTTCCGTATTCTTATTTCTCACTGTTTGCTGCGTGACCAAGAAGAGCGTCGGTTTCACTTCTGTTTTCACTTCAAACTCTTCGGTGTGTTTTCTGTAATGAATCACATGGCACGAGACATAAGCATATAGCTGATGACGTTCGTGACACTAAGAAGTAGCGCTGAAGTAGTTTCCAAATCACAGCGTTTTTAACGCTTCCAAAGGCTTCTTTTCAAACCAATTGCCTTAGGTCAAGGCTATGTTTCGGTCTAATTAACCCTAACTGGTTTTTTTAGCCTAATCGTATATCAGTGAACATTGCTGATAAAGGGAGAGGATGGCTTGGCATGCGTAACACATATGCTATCCATCTAAGTCCATACAGCTTCAAAAGACGACCATTACCCCTAACATTCTGTTTATTGAATTAGTATTCCCATGGATTCCAAGTGGAACACAGGGCATGAGCATCACATCTTCTTTTCAGTCGCTTCTCCACAGTCCTTTAGGCTGGTTCCACGACTGTCCTAACGCTCGCATTTCCGCCCAACACACCTTTCTGCATGTCGTCCTTGGACCCACACCCAACTTGTCTTTTCCCCTTCGGGTTCTACTCGACGGTCTACCTGGAGCGTGATATCACTCAAAGGTGTCCTCAGTGTATGTCCGATCCATCTCCATTTCCTTCTACATATTTTTTGGACTATAGGCTCTTTGGTGGTTTGTTGGCTAACTGAATTAATATTGACCACATTACACCAACCAATACGAAAACATGAACACAGACACCTATGGTCTAGTTCCATCATGGATAAAATGTTATTTTCATAAAACCACACAGTGTTGTTGTACAGTAATATTAACTGATGACCACGTTTCGAGCACAATTTATCGCTGCTCATAATCATATCAAGGCACTACTCATACAACTTTCTTGCTTCATTCATACACATGAGTAAAACTGATTAGACCAGTGAATAAAATCAATATAAGATAAAGTACATTCGGAAATAATATTAGTGTCAGCAATAAATTACAACAGGATGGAAAATTGAATATTTTTAAAATAAAATAAATAAATAACCTGCTAGAATGTTATAATGCGTGTGAAGTGAAGTAGAATTTTAAGATTGTTCACTATCCTCTTATTTGACTGGCATTAATATCTTGCATATCTTTGGTATTTGCGTTGTCACTTTTATTGCATGTGTTGGGTGCAGACTCGATGAACCAGGACTCAGTAATCAATCTCTGAGTGATACTCAGAGACAAGCTATGTTGCCTAAAGGACCCGGTGGACCCAATTAAACAAAATAATATAATTTATAAAATATCTTGCAATGACTGTGAATGAGGTCAACAACATAGGTCAAACTAGTAGATTAGGAGTAGTGAGATTATCAGAACATAAGAATTTACCTAAGGTTCGAATGACTGATCCCACGAAGATAAGTAATTTAGAAAAAAAACTCAGCACTATATTGCACTGCATGCATTACCACACAACCACACAATAGGGTGGGACAGAGTCAACATTCTGAAAAGTAAAATAGTTAGTTGGAGAGAGAGATTGATTACTGAATCCTTCCTTGTTCATCCACACACACCCAACATTTGCAATAAAAGTGACTCAACGCAAATACCAGAGATATGGAAGATATTATTACCAGTCAAATCAGACGATAGTGATTATTATTATTATTGTTCCCTCGGGTTCCTAGTGGAACAGAGGGCTTCAACTGCACGCCTCCACTTGCTTCTGTCTTGTGCTGTACTTTTCACTTGCACCCATGTTACTCCATACTGTTTCATCTCCTCCTCACACGATCTCCTCCATGTCACCCTTGGACGTCCCACTACACACCGCTTCCCTTACGGGTTCCACTCGAGGGCCTGACGCGCGATGTCACCTAGTGGCCTCCTCAGCGAGTGTCCAATCCATCTCCACTTCCTCCTGCATATTTGCTGGGCGATTGGTTCCTGTTTTGTTTGTTCCCATAGTTTCTTGTTGGTTCTTGTTCTTTCCGGCCATCTGATCTTGAGTAGTATTGAGCGAAGACAGTTGTTGATAAAGGTCTGCAACAGGCTGTAGGAAATATTCTTTGTGACCCGCCAAGTTTCTGATCCGTAAAGCAAAATTGACTTGACGTTTGTATTGAAAATCCGAATTTTGTTGTTGATGCTGAGGAGTGACGAAGATTTCCAGATTGGTTTCAGGTTGATGAATGTGTTTCTCGCCTTCCCGATTCTCGATTTGACATCCTCGTCCGTTCCTCCTGTGGTTGAGACAATGCTCCCTAGATAAGTGAAAGAAGTAACCTCTTTCAAATCCCTCCCGTTGATGGTGATTGGCACTGGATGTTGATGTTGTTGTTGGTTGGTTATTTTCATAACCTCCGTCTTGTCTATGTTCACCTGGAGTCCTGTCTTCACCGGCTGCTTCTTCGACCAGTTTGTCGGTTATTGCTTGTAAGTCTTCGATTTTGTGTGACATCAAACATAAATCATCCACGCGCGAAATCCAGGTCTTCTAGGTTCTTCACGTCAGTCCAGGATATCCCTGTCTTCTCGTTTCCCACTGTCTGACGCATAATCCAGTCCACCACAATTAGGAATATCATTGGTGATAATAAGCACCCTTGTCTGACTCCTGTGTTTACTCCAAACGCCTCGCTGAGTTTTCCGTTGTGGATCACTTGACATGTGCCGTTGTCGTACAGTTGTTGAATAAGGTTGATGAATATTTGGGGTACGCCGTAGTACTCGAGTAGTTTCCAAATTACTTCGCGGTCAACGCTGTCGAAGGCCTTCTCAAAGTCTATGAAGTTGAGGTAGAGATTTGATTGCCATTCCATGCTTTGTTCGATGATAATGCGTAGAGTTGCAATTTGGTCAGAACATGATTTGCCTGTCCTGAATCCAGCTTGTTCTAGTCGGAGTTCTGTATCCAGTGCGTCCTTGATTCTCTCCAGGATGATGCGACTCAGGATTTTACTTGGCGTCGACAGGAGCATGATTCCTCGCCAGTTCTTGCAGAGTCCCAGGTCGCCCTTCTTTGGTAGTTTCACTAGGTAACCTTTCCTCCAGTCAGTAGGCACCTTTCCCTCTTTCCAGATCTTTTGCAATAATGGAGTCAGCATATCTGCTGTCGTCTCTGGGTCCGCTTTCAGTGCTTCCGGGGGTATTCCATCTGGTCCAGCTGCTTTTCCGGCTTTCAAGACGATAGTGAACAATCTTAAAATTCTATTTCAATTCGCATACATAATAACATTCTAATAGGTTATTTATTTATTTTATTGTAAAAACATCTTATATCCCATCCTATTGTAATTTATTGTTGACACTAATATTATTTCCGAAAGTACTTTATCTTATATTGATTTTATTCAAATATCTAGTCAGTTTCACTCATGTATATTGACGAAGCAAGAAAGTTGTATGAGTAGTGCCTTGATATGATTATGAGCAGTAATAAATTGTGCTCGTAACGTGGTCATCAGTAAATATTACTGTATAACAACACTGTGTGATTTTATCAAAATAAAATTTTTTCCATTATGGAATTATTCTGGACCACAGGGCCCAATTTTTATCCTTATATCTATGGTCTAGAATGGTTTATTTTTATTTTTCAAACCTTCCACTTTCAGTGACCACGTCCCACAGAATCTAGAAGGCAGTACAAGCCCACCATTGTGAAATATATATGTATATATATATATATATATTTATATTTTCATTTCACCCATGTGTGTCGGTGGCATAGTGGTTAGGACGATTGCCAACCATGCACGTGTTTCGGGGTTCGATCCCCGGCCACCGACGCACTCCTTTACCTCACTAAGCCAGAAATAATGCTGGTGAAGAGGAAAGGTTGGGCATGAGGCTAGCAACCACATCCTGTAAAATAAACACCACTGCTACAGAAACTTCAAGCCACAAGCTTGAAGCCCTATGTTCCATTGGGGAACGTGAAGGAATAAAAAGAAAATGTCACCCATAGGTCAGCAGTTCGCTCCGTCCTTCTCCTCTATGGCTCTGAAACATGGCCAATAGGAGTTGAAGACGACATGAAAAGGTTGACTGTTTTTGATCATAGATGTCTACGATCTCTTTCTCACGTTAGGTGGCATAAGTAGGTAAGTAATATTGACGCTAGGTGTAGAGTGTTGGGCAAGGAGGGAAAATCAATCGAAGAGGCTATAAAGTTACATAGATTGAGATGGCCAGGTCACGTGCTGCGCATGCCCAACCATCGCCTCCCCCGACGGACGGGCATTACTAGCTGATATAGGTGTAGGTTGGAAAAGAGTAAGTGGTGGCCAAACAACAACATGGCTTCATCAATCCATGAAATCCCTGACAGTTAAACTGAGTCAGGTAGGGAGGGAGATGCAGACTTCCGGGTTGGGGCCCGCCCTCGGGACTCTAAGAATCAATGGCTGGAGACAGACAATAGGTGACATGGCTCAAAATCGTTGTCAATGGCGTAGATGTATTCAGTCTCTGTAATCTTTCATATTCCTTTCTACCATTACTCATTCTGTTTCACTGTTATACGCGTCAAAACTCTATTGATTCTCTTCACTCATTTTCTTGTCTACCTTTGTGTGCTATTTGGAACGTGGCAACTCGAACTGCTGCACTTCGGTGGCAAGTTCTATGTTGAATCCAGCCAGTCAGCCAGCCTTCAAAACTTGAATTTTTAACATAATATAGAACTCAGAAAGCTGACATATTTTTTTTTCTTAAAGACTAACTAACAATAGTACAATAATTCAATCAATCAAAAATTATTTTAAAAATACAATAAACAACACTTAGATTTCGACAATAAAGGAACAATCCTAACGATAAAAGTTGAACTGCAATCGAAGTATTCACCTCATTAACTAACTAACTAACCAACCAACCAAGCAACCAATCATGCATATCCATCCATTCAAAATATACGCATACACATTTATAACATGATAGACTGAATAAACACCGATGGACAGTGGTTGTCATAAATGCTTATGACAACATTGAAAAATAAAGATAAACACTTGAGTAGATAGAATTAAACCATCAAAAAAAGTATTCATAACACAATGCATCATAGCATAGTAAGTAAGTAAGTAAGTATACTTTTAAACTAAAAGAAATTGCAAACAAAAACAGTTAAATAAATAAATAAATAAATGAAGCTTAAAACTTATTCAATGATTCAATAGTTTCTATTACTCTATCGGTTATGATTTGTTTTAATAAACTCAATTAAATTGAGGAGGTTATTTTGATTTCGTTTTCTGTTTGTTTGTTTGTTGTTTTGTTTGTATTTTTTTACTTTTCTTTTCATTTGGTTTTACATAATGAAAAAGTCATTAAGTAAAATAAAATCACAGATGCATTTATACTAGATATCGACCATTGGAAACATTGAATGATTATCACATTATGCATGTAATGAAGGCAAGGAGAAGAGAAACAATAAATCAATAAGTATGTAGGTATACATTGAAAAAAACACTTCAAACAACACTAGAACATGATGATGATGATGGGCATGAGCATGAGCATGAGATTATTCAAAGAGCAAAGTTAATGAAAAGTTAAGCGACGAAAAAAAGGAGAGAATAAAATCAAATCAAGAGAAGTCAAAAACAAAAAAGAAAAAACTATTTTGTTTTTGTTTTTTCTTCTCACTTATTTCACATAATAATAAATATGATCTTGAAACCATTGATGAACAACATCCTTTCTTTACATACAGTTTTTATAAAAACCAGTAGACAATAATATATCATGATTATTGCATGATTCAACAGAGGTAGGCTGATGCTGAAGGTAAGGATGCTGATGTGGTTGCTGCGGCTGGGGCTGAGGTTGCTGTTGCTGAAGGTGATGATGATGAAGCTGTGAATTCGGTGGATGACAAGGATAACGAGATGAATTATTATTACTACCAGAAATTAATGATGGTGTAATCAGTAAAGTTGGTTGTATTGACCGAGGGATAGATTGAGAAAGCATAAGCGTGGAATTCGCGTACACTTGTCCACCTATACGCTGATTACTAATTAAATTTCTCAGTCTTTCATTTGAATTGTTTATTATTTTTTCTTGATTATAAGCATTGCTTTGAATTATTGAACGTTGATAAAACGGGAGAGATGTACCTGACCAAATTATCGGTTGACTACATGAATTTGTATTCCTACTGCTTGGTGGATACATAGGCCATTTAGTATCATTCACTGCTGTAGAATATGCTTTATGCACAGAGTCAATTGTATTCTTTGATATTTTACTAGAAAACTGATCAATCTCGGATAATAATTTATTCTGGAATTGTGATAATTCACTTCTTGCCATCTCATTTATCTCCACTGGCCGTAGTAGATGCTTTGAGACAGAATCAATCATACGATTCATTAATTGATTTGTAATATCCTGTATTTCACAACAACTAAATAACTGGTAAGCTGACCATAAAGCTGTTCGAGCTGTTCTTACTTGTTCTGTAAGCTTTTCATATAAGCATGAAATAACGTCGTCAGTGAAATTCATCTAAAAATTTTAAACAAATGACAGGGGAATTATTGATGCACGTGTTTTCATGAAGAAGAACATAGAACTTTGCACATATGTGCGGCTGTTCAAGTCGCCACACTCCCTCTTTGTAGCACACAAAGCAAGAGAAGAAAGTAGGAGAAATGCATAATATAGACAGTAAACAGAGGTGTGAGACAAAGGAATAGTAATAACGAAGAACAATATAGCTTCATTGGAAATCATAAGTCACAAGGAGTGGATGCATCTGCGCCCATCCATTGAAAACGATTTTGAGCCATGTCACCAATTGTTTCCAACCATTGGTTTTTACCGTCCCGAGGACCCCAACCAGTCAGGAAGTCTACACCTTCCTACGTGGCTTAGACTAACTGTTGTGGATTTCATTGACTGGTGCCATGTTTTCGTTTGACCGCCGCTAGCTCTTTTCCAGCCTGACCCTATGTCAGCTAACATTGCCCATTGTCGAGGAAGGTGATGACTAGGCATACGTAACACATGTCCTAACCATCTCAGTCGATGTAATTTCACAGCCTCGTCGATTGATTTCCCCTCCTTACCTAGCACTCGACGGTTAACCTCAATATTGCTCACCTTATTATACCACTTCACATGGGAGATAGAACACAGGCACCTATGATCAAAGACAGCTAATCTTTCCATGCCTTCCACTCTCAATGGCCAGGTCTCACAGCCATAAAGGAGGATGGGGCTGACTGATGAGCAGTACACCCGCCCTTTGGTCGATAGTCGGATATCACGTCTACTAAGCGAGAGACGGTGTAAACTGGCATATGCGAAACTAGCCCTCTGTATTCGTGCTGAGATTTCGTCAGAGATCAACCCGTTTGCACTGGCTGATGGTACTTCCCAAAAAAGTGAAGCGGTCAACGTGCTCTACCACTTCACTTCCTATTTCTAAACTAGGAGTCAGTGTAGTCAATTCCTGTAACATCATCTTGCATTTGGCGGGAGCGAATCGCATGCCAAACATTCGTAGATTGCAGCTCAAGGTGTTCAGAAGACTCTGCATTTTGTCAGCGTCCTCGCCTAGAAGGACTATATCATCTGCATATTTTAAGTCAACGAGATTATTCCCTGGTAGCAAGTCAATCCCTGAGTCTCTGAAGTGAGTTAGGGTTAAGTCCATTGGTACATCTATGATGAAATTGAATAGGAATGGGGATAATTGGCATCCTTGACGGACGCCACTAGTCGTCACCACTTCAGATGACAACTCGCCATAAGCCCTCACCTGGCTGCATGAGGAAATTATTTGAATTTTAGAACAACAGAGATGTGATTATGAGTAATGAAATGTGCCTGAAATGTCTTCACTGAATAGTACTGCATCACTGTGTAATTTTGTCAAGGGAAATTAATCTGGTCAAGTTAAACTTTAAGCACCACTAACTACCACTAATGAAGTGTGACCATCCAAATGACCCTGAAGCATTGACTGAGCAAGTGAGTGAAACCTGGCAGGTAATGTTGTCATCATCGATAAATTATGCTCATCGAAGTGTTATGCTATTAAATGGGATTTCTGGCAAGTTTCAGCTTAGGTTTGGGAAAGATTAAGTTACGCTTTAAGCGAAGGACAAGTTAGGGTTAGGTTAACCTAATAAAGGCAACATTAGGGTTGGTTTGAGTTAGATTACAGTTAGTTTAGGGGTATTTTCACGTTAAGGTTAGGTTCAGGAAAGATTAGGGTTACTTTTAGGATTAGAAGACCTAAATGATTATATGCATAGAATGTGGTTAAATTACCCTGTTGATATAGGAATAGCACTTGTGCACTGTGGTAGAGTATAATTCCATTGTGGGCAAAATTTATTTTGATAAAGTCTCCCAGTGTTATACAGAAATAATAACTGATGACAATGTTTCGAGTACAATTTTCGCTTAGTATGTATTACTGCATAACACTATGAGACTTTATCAAAGCAAATATTATCCACAATGGAATTACACTCTGTTGATACTCCAACCTAAAACTCAGAGCTATTTTTATCACATGTGAGAGGAAGATATCCTCTGTATCACTTTCAAACAGCCTTCATGCATTGTTTTTTCATAAATGTTTGTATTCCATACACATTGGTGCGTTCGAGGTCATTCGCTGATTGGTAGTTAGTGGTGCTTAATGTTTAATTTTGCCATTAATCTATGACGAGACAATTTGATGGAAAGTCGGATTAACTTGTCAAAACCGTTATTGAAAAATCATACAGCAGTGTAAAGCTGATGGTTATGTGTTTAACATCTTCTTGTGCACTATTAAGAAATTCTAGAAAAAAACAACTGTCATCCATTGTCTTGCTGTACTGGTTGGTGACGACATATACTCCGGAACTAATGAAACGTCTAACAATTTAAACATCTGAGTTCCATATCAGTTTGCTTATTTGATTAACCACACAATGAAACATCATTTCTTTGACTTATCCTACAAAACCTGCCCTGAATATTCTTTAGAAAACTCTTCAACTCTTATAACAAGCGATGAACTAGAATTATAATAAACAAGTTTCAAAGTTGTGGAGCTATACGTGTTCGAAATGTCACCTACCCATTAAATACTAATATTTGTTGAATAAACAGACGAATACTGAATTAAAAAATGCCCAAGTGCCTAAGTTTTAAACTTACAAGAATCAGACATTTGTGAACTTTTTCAAGCAAACGAACAGGAAGATCACTGATCAACCTCCAAAACCAAGTACATTTTGTACAAAGCGTACACTAGAGGCGTTTGTTAGTAAGATTATGCAATCGTTTACCAACTATGGATGTTTAGACTATGTTCACGTTCATTAAATGCTATAAATCTACCGGGTTTTCTTAAACATTTCCCTAGGTTTAGCTACATGGATAGTTTAAATTAGAAAAAGTGACTTTTATCTGAATTGCGTAGGCTGCTGAAGGCTAACAAAAGCTGCCACTAGGAATTAAATCATGCGACGATATTATTTACTTTCATCCACATCTTGAAAATCATTTCGGTTCTTAGAATCAATTATCAACGGAGAATACATCAAACTAAAGTGTGCCAACAAGGTGAAAACACATCTTAAAACCCTGTTTTCATACATTCCTCATACTTACACTCTTTTTTGAATCCGTATTCCTATAAGCGAAGTTAATTTCGTTATCACATCTGTAACTAATCGAATCTCTGCAAACCAACACCTGACAATTAGTCTGATGTTCACTAGTGACTGGTTCTACACAGGAAGTTACTTGAAATTCTAGTGAAGTCCACTAAGTAAGGTAAGAGAACACTTGCTCGCCTATGACCGCTGTATATATCGCGAATCGACAGAAGTTGGAATTCATGCACTGCCTCATCATATCCTAGTAGCTGGATAGTCTAAGAAATCGCCTTGTATCTAGAAAGTCTTGATCTGAACTCCGATTCATATGTGTTGCTGAAGAGTCGCGTTAAAATGGGGGGGAACAGTCATCCAGTACTCTCTGGTTTTTTATTGCCTGTGTAACTGATGCCAGCTTGTGATTACACCTGTAACCACTCAAATCCTTGGACACTAACACATGAAATTCACTAACACTCTGAGATGATACAATTCAATGTTTAATAAAGGAGGAACGTACGAGGATGTCAAATCGAGAATCGGGAAGGCAGGTGAGAAACACATTCATCAACCTGAAACCAATCTGGAAATCTTCGTCACTCACCATCAACAACAAAATGATTCGGATTTTAAATACAAACGTCAAGTCAGTCAGTTCTTCTATACGGATGTATCAGACACTTAGCGGCGGGTCACAAAGAATACTTCCAACAGCCTGTTGCAGACCTTTATGAACAACTGTCTTCGTTCTATACTGAAGATCAGATGGAATGATAGAAGTCACTCACTTGTTAGAGCTCGTAATTACATAAAGTGTGTCTTAGTGAAATCAACCAATAATTATCTCTTAATACACGTTTTCGTCTCCTCCACAATCTACGGAATATCGAGAGGGGTATTAAGAAAGCTTTTAGCATTCGCTACGGTTTCATTAGCCTACTAATTAGCTATGATTTTCAGTATCATCATGTGAGATGCACATTCTCGAACTGGTGGGCTACAATGGTGAAACTTTCTTCATAAAAGGAGAATAATGAACTTTTCAGTCATTAGTTATTGCACATGATCTCATCGTAATCCCTGAAACACTGTGGCATTGTTACCAAACGTATTCATCGACAAGGAATTCAGTTCCTTTGTGAAAAGATAATTCAGTGTCAGCTTCCCGCTGCTTTAATTTGTATGTTGCTACTGTATGTTCAACAGATACTTAACAGGTATATATCTAAATACACATACTGTAGCGTCTAGTCTTTAAAGTTAATAAGTGTTGACTTGTTGGAATTTGGTTGACTTCAATTTTGATCACGAACCGACTCCAGCTAGAAAACCATTAAAAACCAGGAAGTACTGGACAGCTGTTCTGTTTTTATTTGGCAATTCTCCAGAAGTACGCACCTTTAACCCCACTAAGGACTGAACGGAGGACCTTTGGTTTACAGGGCGAACTCGTACACCATTCAGCCAGTAGGACTGGATCCAATGCTTATCAATTCTAACTTCTGTCAACTTGCGATATAGCGTCACCCCCCAGTCAATGTCATCGGTGAGTATCTGTTCTGACGCCCAACTAGGCGGACGTGGCTTATCATGACCCGCCATTAAAACTCCAGGTGACTTCATCCTGTAGTCAATCAACAGAGAACACCTGAATAATTTTCAAGTGCTGGGATTTGGTGGATTTCAGTTTTGAACACTTTACTTTTCAGCATTACCCTACAAGAGATGATTTTGTTCTCATTCTTCAAGTTCTTCAGCAGTTCAACGAACGTTTTCAAGAAACTGTCCTTTTTACTGTTGTGTTCTTCTTTTTATCTATTTAATTCTGTTCCAAAACCTCGGTTAGCTGACAGTAAGCCTAGTAACGAGGTAAGGTTCCTTGTGAGACCAGCAACCCCACCCTCTGAAAGAAACACATCATTTACTAAAACTTAATAGATCAGTTTTTAAGCCCCATGTTTCAGTATCTGTCAACAACATAATTGTAAGTAGTTTTGGAAGGAAGTTTCATTATTCTTTGAGAAGTCTTGTCTTAAACTGAAAAAAAGAAATAATATGCACTGAACTACACTTATTTAATCTCAAAGACGTCGATAGCGACAAGTTTATTCATCAGTCAGGAATATCATCGTATCATAAGTCAAGCATCTAATTAACTAGTGAGGTAATAATATTGCAGTTACCAGTACTTTGAAAATTATGCCAACAACACTATTCAACAATATTCAAATTTGAATGAACTTACTAATTAGTTTCTACAATCATACCCCCTGTTGGTTGGCTCATATGCAAATTAATTGTGGTAACTGTGCAGTATATTACACCTCTCTTTAACCAATATCGTCAGTATCAGAGTCAAATAAATCTATGCAATTTTGCCTTTTATCGTTCTCCGATATTTCTCTTAACAATTGGATTGCAGATTTGTATTGAATATCCGGAAATCAGTTTTATGTATATATTATTGTTACTGTTCCCTTGGGTTCCTAGTGAAACATAGGGCTTCAACTACACGTCTCCACTTGCTTCTGTCTTCGCCTGTACTTTTCACCTGCATCCATGTTAGTCCATTATGTTTCAACTCCTCTTCACACGATCTCCTCCATGTCACCCATCCACGTCCCACTCGCCGCTTCCCTTCCGGTTTCCACTCGAGCACTGGCCTGACGCGCGATGTCACCCAGCGGCCTCCTCAGCCGGTGAGTGTCCAATCCATCTCCACTTTCTCCTGCATATTTGTTGAGCGATTGGTTCTTGTTTTGTTTGTTCCCATAGTTTCTTGTTGGTGATTCTTTCGAGCCATCTGATCTTCAGTATAGAGCAAAGACACTTGTTGATAAAGGTCTGCAACCTGTTGAAAATATTCTTGGTGACCCGCTGGCCAAGTTTCTGATCCATCCGTATAGAAGAACTGACTTGATGTTTGTATATTGGAAATTCGAATTTTGTTGTTGATGCTGAGTGACGAAGATTTCCAGATTGGTTTCAGGTTGATGAACATGTTTCCCGCCTTCCCGATTCCCGATTTGACATCCTCGCCCATTCCTCCTGTAATTGAGACAATGCTCCCTAGATAAGTGAATGAAGTAACCTCTTTCAAATCCCTCCCGTTGATGGTGATTGGCGCTGGATGTTGCTGCTGTTGTTGTTGTTGTTGGTTGTTTATTTTCATAACCTCCGTCTTGTCTATGTTCACCTGGAGTCCTGTCTTTGCTGCTTCTTCGACCAGTTTGTCAGTTTTTGCTTGTAAGTCTTCGATTTTGTGTGACATCACACATAAATCATCCGCAAAATCCAGGTCTTCTAGGTTCTTCACGTCGGTCCAGGATATCCCTGTCTTCTCGTTTCCCACTGTTTGACGCATAATCCAGTCCACCAAAATTAGGAATATCATTGGTGATAATAAGCACCCTTGTCTGACTCCTGTGTTTACTGCAAACGCTTCGCTGAGTTTTCCGTTGTGGATCACTTGACACGTGCCGTTGTCGTACAGCTGTTGAATAAGGTTGATGAATATTTGGGGTACGCCATAGTAATCGAATAATTTCCAAATTACTTCACGATCGAGGGCGTATAATTTAAAGTTATTTATTCATGTTTATCATATGTAAGGATCCCATAAGTCACTGAAGATTAGGTAGATTCGGCGGCCGACTCTGAAATAGGATGAGACACGCTTCACGGACACGAATGCCAGCCACTAATTATCGAGCATATTTGTTCTTCAAGTAGTTAAATGAAGACCAATCACATAATGATCTACAGATTTCGTTATGTAGATTAAAGTATTCTGGAATAAAATGCATACACTTTATAAATTAATTACCTGTTACTGGTATTTTATCTCGTTTAATTCACAAGACCAAACAAAAAAGCACTCACTTTTAACAAATTTCCTTCATCATTTTGAAAAGCTCGAATCAAATTTAAAGGACGTTGAATTGTTGAATATATATAAACAGGAATTTGAATTGAATAAACATCTTGTATACTTTTTAAAAGTTGTATCACCTGTCCAATATATCAAAGAATATGTATTTATGTAATAAATAGTTAAATAGTTATGCCATTAATAATGGAGAATTTATACTTTGACATTTAAGTGTACTGAGTAGCTTTCAAGAAAGTGTAGCGAAATACAATTTCAGATATTGAATTATATATTTTTTTGTAACCAAAATAGTGGATGAAGCTGAACTATTTGACCTCAACAAGATGAGTGAATGAGTGACTTTCGATCAAACAGATGGAGTAAACGGATAAAACCAGTTCCTTAAATTCTGAAGAGAAGTCATCTATCTCTATCTCTTGGATTGATAGATTCAAGGTCACTGGTGAGCTGATTCTTTCGTAATCTTATAGCTGAACTTTGTTTTGTAGAAGGCCAAAGACAACTCTCGGTTATAAGAGCGCGCACAAACACACACACAAGGATTTTATTCAAGCTTACATATTTATATACTCTATCCAAAGCACTTAGAGTTGGTTAGCTATGCATTTGTCAATTCACTTGATGCTGTGGAGCTAGATGATATCAGTCATTTGCCATGGGTTTTGTCCAGTAGAATACAAGAACCATATCCTGCATGATTACAAAGAGATGGTATTGGGGCTATAATAAGAGTGACAGTTGAACATTTGGTCAGCTTATTACTACAGCGTTTTCCTTTAAATTTATGTTTTAAGGCGAGAAATAAACAGCCTCAAAAAATGTGATGTATCCGACTCATCTGTATTGCTGAAGCTTTAGCGATCGAAGCGGAAAAGCTATACCTTTCTATAATGAAGAATTTTGTTCAACTACTCTGTCTTTCACGGTCTTTATCCACTAATACGAAACTAGTATGATCGCCATTCCTACTTTGGTCGTATTTATTTTTCGTTTGGTTTATTCAGCTTACATTGAAAGAGGTTACTTCATTCACTTATCTAGGGAGCATTGTTTCAACTACAGGCACATGGAACGGACGAGGATGTCAACTCGAGAATCGGGAAGCCGAGAAACACACATTCATCAACCTCAAACCAATCTGGAAATCTTCATCACTCAACATCAACGACAAAATGATTCGAATTTTCAATGCAAACGTCAAATCAGTCAGTTCTTCTATACGGATCAGAAACTTGGCCAGCGGGTCACAAAGAATATTTCCAACAGCCTGTTGCAGACCTTCATCAACAACTGTCTTCGTTCTATACTGAAGGTCAGATGGCCGGCGGGAAAGAATCACCAACAAGAAACTATGGGAACAAACAAAACAAGAACCGATCGCTCAACAAAAATGCAGGAGAAAATGGAGATGGATTGGACACTCACTCGCTGAGGAGGCCGCTGGGTGACATCGCGCGTCAGGCCAGTGCTCGAGTGGAACCCGAAGGGGAAGTGCTGAGTGAGACTTCGAAGGGTGACATGGAGGAGATCGTGTGAAGAGGAATTGAAACAGTACGGACTAACATGGATGCAGGTGAAAAGTACATCAGAAGACCGAAGCAGGTGTAGACGTGCATTTGAAGCCCTATGTTCCACTAGGAACCCAAGGGAACAATAATAATAATAATTCAGCTTGCGTGTCCTTCTATTATTATTATTATAATTATTTCGATTGTTATTATCAATTTCAATTTGAACAACTTTTGAAATTATCTCACCTGTCACCTTTTGTTTGCTTAATTCATTATAGCTTTTTTGCAATATTGTGTTATCATAATTATCACCATGTTGTGTAATGTTTTGATTGCCTACTAATCTTATGATTTCCACACGCCCACACCCTTTGAGATTTATACAATTCATGAACTACTTTACAAAGTACATAACTCTTTTTTTCATAATTTAAATAACGTAGTGAATGTTAGTCGAAGTTCAGCCTCGAAGAAGGTTTTCTTCAATGAGCGCGACAAGCGGTTTCTCAGTATTTCTGTGTGTGAGTCTCTTTTGAATTGTAGATTCTAATACTGTAGTTTTTTAAAAGCAGAAAATCAGGGCTGTTATAGTGGCTTAGTTTTCATTGATATTGTTATAAGAAGTTCTTGGCAGCTATTTTCAAGGAGGATTCTTTTGAATGTCCAGTTCCTCTTCCATAGTATCAGGATTGAAAATGCTGCAGAATCTGTGGCTCAGTGAACTTACTGGTGACTTCGTTGGAATATTTGTCTGGTAAAAATGACTCTTCCATCTGCTTAACCTTAATGTACAGGCTTCTTGATATACTGCTTAGAATTATAACTGCATTACTTTGAGAAGTAACTAAGTTTGCCTTTACTGATAATTATTATTACTATCTCCTTTAGTTCCTGGAGGAACATAGGGTTTCTGCCGCACGTCTCCATTGCGTTCAGTTCTACACCAACGTTTTCACCTGGCTCCATGTCTACCCACATGCTTCCATTTCCTCTTCACATGATCTCCTCGATATCACCCCACCCTCACACTGACGACCAACTCGCCGCCGCTTCCCATTCGCGTTCCACTCGAGTGATGGTGCGGCATGTGATGTCACTTGATGGGTTGTTTCCTCAGGCTATGGCCAATCCATCTCCATTCCTTCCTGCATAATTGTTGCACAATCGGTCCCCGGTGGGTTGGTTCGCTCATTGTCAGAGATCCCTCTCTGTTGCTGATCTTTTCTGGTAGGCCATCTGATCTTGAGTAGTATTGAGTGAAGACAGCTGTCGACAGAGGTCTGTAGTTTGTTCGAAGTGCTCTTCGTGACGCACTGGCCAAGTCTCTAATCCATCCGTATAGTAGCACTGACTGACTTCACATTGGAGTTGAAAATCCGGATCTCGTTTTTGATGCTGAGTGCTGTTGATCTCCACACAGACTTGAGAGTAATGAAAGCTTGCCTTGTTTTCCCGATCCTCGCTGCTTTGATATCCTCATCAGTTCCGTCCGCCTGTAGTTGAAACGATGCTTTCGAGGTAGGTAGGTAGGTAGATGAAGGAGGTTGATTCTTTCAGATTTCTCCCATTTATGCTGTCTGATTGTTGTCTGTTGTTGTTTCTGTTGCTGCTGGCCAGGAATCTTCATCATCACCTCTGTCTTCTCTATGTTCAGCTGAAGTTCTTCCTATCTTCCCTGGATGCTTCTTCTATCGTCAAATTTTTGCTTTTCATTTGCATATCTTCCAGTCTTTTGTAAATCAGACATATATCATCGGCGAAGTCCAGATCCACCAAGTTTTTGTGTGGGTGCATTTTGTGCCTGTTTCCTCACTGCCCGCCGCTGTCTGTCACATTATCCAGTCTACCGCATTCAGGAAAATCATTGGAGATAGTAGGCAGCCAGCCAGCCTTGTTTTAGGAAAGAATAATAATAGTAGTGTGTTATGTCAAACGAAATTTTTCTATCATTTTAAGTGGTTTCTAATTTATCAGTGTTCACTGATTTCAGCTTCAATAACTCATGTTCAGTTAGCTTTATGGCACATTAGGTAAAAGCTTATATCATACAGTTGACATGCTAAATTAATTACTAAATTAAAATTATGCTTTATTTCTACTCATATATCCATCAGTTTGAAGCAATGAAGATAGATAGATTGAGTGATGTATATGCGTACAGATAGACGTATCAGCTCCAGTGATTACATTTTTATTGGAGAACAGATTTTACTCGGAAGACTGTTGAGAAAATCTCTCCTGAAATATCTAATCACAATATCTGTACATATTTGGGTATTTCAGGTAAATCTGTAATTATTATCCATTATGCTTTTAGACTGTATATCCCTATTTTGACATTTACACAGCACGTGTTGATTTGATCCTCATTATATGAACTAGTCCTTGTTTAATCTCTAATTTTAATACTTCTTTTTGTTGTTGTGCAATACATTGGTTATGTGTTGTTTTGTTTGAATGAATCAAGGTTGTTCTGATCTTGGATTGTCTGAGGGGAGCATTGGTGTGTGATTCTCGTAGATTGAGTTTTTGATCTCAACCTCCTTGGAATATTCTACTTGGTTCTAAGATACTTCTTACAGTTGAATTTCGGTTAACCAATTTTACTCTACAGTACTTGTTTTGTACCCAGAAAGTTACCTCGTTTGTATGGCCGTCTAACAGGGCTGTTGAGGTAGTTTTGAGTTTTTGATGTTGTTATCATTATTGCTGAAAAGACCTGGCGGAAGACGGGAATCATGGACCCATGAAAGTCGTTCCAGTGGCTTAATATTTTACGACCTGGCCTGATAACCGTAAGGTACTGGGTCCGAACCCCGGTGAGTGTGTACTGTTGAAGAGTCCCAGGTTGGGACGAAACAGCTGTTCGATACTTGAGGTTTTTCCAATGGTCCTCTTCACGATGAAATCCTGTAATCAGTCAAACCAAAAGCCTGAAAACCAACAATTGAAAATCGTCTTTTTGTTGCCTTTCGAGCGTATTGTGACAATGGATTTCTCAAGGAAGTCTTGGACAGCTATTGAATTGGACAAAAGGATCTATTCTCTGAATTTAGATCACTACGAGTAGGCTTTTGTTTCTACACAGAACGAGAGGGATAGTATGACTGAATTCTATATCCAAGCTTTTCATCATTCCTTCGGGTTAAAATGTTTCACTGAATAAAAGACTGAATCGAATATTTTGAAAATAAGACTGACATGCGTTATTAAATTAGACTGCGGGTAAATAGCAAGAGTTAGAAGAAAAAATACAGGTGACCTTACAAAACCACTCAAACTGTAGTATCTATACACAGAAAACAGACAGACAGGAGTGTTATAGATGTGTGATAATGACGCTGTAGAATAAATTAAAGTATCATAAAACACTACACCACAGTAATCGAGACTTGCACTGACCAGATATCAGCTGATGGAAAGTTTCGAAGGTATTCAAAAATGACATCTGAAAACATAACAATTATCAGCTATTAAAATTCTCAGTAATAAGGCTTGCAAAAGTTAACTCACTGTTTTAAGTAAATTTATCATATTCCTAAGTTTTGTTTAGAAAACTTGACTCTATATCTTAAAAAAGCAATTTATTCAGTATGTACATTCTACTCTACTTAATTAGTTTGACAGTAACTTGTAGGTGGACTAGACGAAAATTTTGATGAACAGGTAATACCATAAAACTGTCTACTGTCTCTTACCACGAGAAGTTTGATCCATAGCTGTTACGTCTTATATTCATTCATTTGTACTGTTTCACGCACAGTTCAAGTAATCCTACTTATTTTCTAAAAAAACTGAACAGTTTGTGTTGATTGATAGCGATGAGTAGCAGTGGGATCCAAGATGCATATTTCATCCTGTTTGGGACTCGTCATCTGGATGCATTTGCATCCCCAGTGATTTTTGGCATTCCTACCAAGGCTTGAACCTTGTACCCACCGTTTCAAATGCTAAAGAATCGCCCACTAGGCTGTCGAAATGCTCGGTCTCTGCAACATGCCAACAGAGACTAAGAGTTTCCATTCAACGAAATAAATCGATAGGAATTGCAAATCAACGGCAATAATGTTGATTGTCTAGTGATAACTAACAGTGAAATCAAAGATGCCTGTTTAGGACTGTCGTCAGGGAAATGTATTATATTACTCCCACCGAAACCCAAGCTCACCATTCAGTACTAGAATCCTTAAATTATGACAATAGGTATTTAAAAGAAAGATTACCTAGTGGGAATCTCAGTAGAAATACTATCAGTGACTAGAATGTAGGTATATCAATTCTGAGAGTTTGACATCAAAATAAAATCTTAGAATTGAGGGAGAATTGGATCTGGTCTTGTTGGCTGAATGGTATACGAGCTCGCTTTATACCCTGAAAGTCCTAGTTTCAATCTCTGTCGAGGTTATGCATGCGTACTGCTGAAGTGTTCCAAACAAGGATAAAGTATCTGTTCAGCAGAACCCTGGTTTTCAATATTTTACCAAGTGAAATCAGTTTGGGATGGATCTTGAAATCAATCATATCCTTGAAAAGGAAAACCTGAAAATAAAAAACCCACATGTCAAATTCTACTACCAGCCATCATCATCAACATTATTATTACTGTTGTTAAGCAAATAATAAAAATTACATGAACGAATGAAAATCACATTACCAATAGAAATGGAGAGTAATTTAATTAATTCATAATTACCATCAAATACAACAAAAAAACATTATATACTCACATAAAGTGTTGTAGAGTATAAAGAATTAATACAAGTTTGTACATTTGTAAAGTCTTGACAACACTGAAAATGACTTTCTTTCATGTTACAGTGTGAACTTTTGTCAAGATTATTTACCAAGATGGATTCAATCTTCAAAACAAAAAATAACAATATACGTTTGTTAAAAGAAAGGTAAAAATTAAAATAATCCCAATATTGCATTCACAACTGACTACGAAAGAAACAACCAGTTCCATTTCCTAGATGTCAACATAAAAAGAAGAAACGATGGGACGATTCAAAAATCTGTCTACAGGACTGGTCAATACTTAAATTATCACGGCTTTTACCCAACCAGTTACAAACGAGGTCTAGTAAAAACACTCTTCAGCAGAGCCAAAGAAATATGTTCAGAAGACAAGATTGAAGAAGAACTCGCAGTCATCGAAAAGAACCTTATCGAGAATGGATATCCTCGAAAGTTCATATTAAAGTAAAGAAATGAAGAAGTACACAAACCGAAACCTGACACCGTTGAAAAGAAACCAGTTTTCATCTGCCTAGCGTACAAAGGGGAAGACGTATCCACAAGAACACAAAAAAGAATCACAGGTGCATTAAAAAGAACGTTTCCAGCCGCCAGACTGATCCTATTTCACAACACTGTGTGCTCGTTAACCCAGTCAAAAGTAGATGAGTACACTACTCACGTCAACTCCAACTGCATTTACCAATTCACGTGCACTTGAGGAAGCAAATACATAGGAAGGACTGAGAGGACAGCATCTACTAGATTTTCTGAGCACATTCCTAAGAGTCTCCGTACAAAAGGAAGAAAAGTGTTATGGAGTGCAATCGCCAGACATTTAGTTGACACAGGACACACAGTAGAAATTAGCCAAGCCTTCAAAATAATCAATACACAAAGAAACCCATGGCTACTTCGCTTCGCAGAAGCCATTGCTATCAAGAGATTTCGACCAGACCTCTATATATAGAAAGATACTGTGATTAATCTTTCACTACCTTGGTAACCCTAACTTTATTTTATTTTTGTTTTGCCTTTCTATCAGTATGCCTGTGTGTTTGTCTTGTTACGTAACATTCTATTCAATTTTGACCTTCAAGTTTCTAAATCTACTTAATTGTCTGTTTAAGTTAAAACTGTTACTTCACTATTCACCCCCACCCTCTTAAACTTTCCACCACAAGATGTATAAATTCACTCTGTTCCCTACCCTGACCCTGTAATATGCCTCTAACCAATCTGTGTTTTCCAATAGAAATCTGAACTCTTACCCCTCTTATCTAATTCCACTATATATACAAGTGTTGGTTTGTAGGGATTTGATTGGTTACAGGATTTTCATCATGAGCTGTCATTAGTTAGAGAAGCATTGGAAAACCTGGGAGTACTGGACAGCTGTTTCGTCCTAGTTTGGGACTCTTCATCAGTACACACCCACCCATCCACTTTATATAATTAGTTGTTTTTCGACACCGAATAATATGTCTACCTACAACAAATTCTGGAATTATGTTCCTTATACTTTCTATCTATAACTCCAAGTAATTATGAAAAAGTATGCTCCAAAACTTTTTTGAAAATTATAATTTAATTTTATTTAGGATGTATGCAGTTGATAAGTATCCACGAAATAAAACCGGCTCGTTTTATCCTGCAAACATGTTCGTTCTTTCTCTCTTCAAACTAATAAAATAATTGAGTTTTCAGTCGGTTTTTTTTCTTTCTAAAGAAGTGAATTATCTAGGAAGTAAGATTACGAAAAGAAGAGATCTCTTTGCTGACTCATGTGTCCTTAGCTTCATAAAGAAATCCAAGGAGTTCAGGTGTGTGTGTGTCTGCGTTCTCCAATGTTCTGTCAGGCTTGTTAAAGCAAAGTCACAATTTGCCTCTATTGAAGATTGTTTCATAAAACATCAGTATCCGAAGTATTTCTGGAAAGTTCTATGAAGGAGTTAGTTATATACACTCATATCATCAAACTTTGAAGCGTCATGCCTTGAATATGACTGACGATCTGCTGTCATGTGTACTTAAAATGGAACAGAGTATCGACTAAATGCGCTGTGTGGTTGATGATTTATCTGAAGATTTTATTTCTGCTGTCACTAAAAGGCGTGTACAAGAGTCGAAGCACACTCTCTTACGTTTCATGAAGCCAGTGGAAGTCCTCGGGAAGTCAAGTTACACAAAGAGATCTCTTTGCTGATTCATGTGTTCTCAATTATACGTAATGGGAATTTTTCAAAGCCTAAAAAACTTTTCATCATTAGAAACCAGATTAAACCAGATACCATAAAGTTGCTGATTTCTAGTGAACTATCGGTTATTTTATCACTAAATATTTTGTTTCTTCTGAAATTTATTCCTAAAGTGACGTAATGCACACTCCTATATTGCTATTAAGCACCATATTCTATGTAAAAACATGATTACCTTAAGCTGTACAGTTTATTTAGCACTCAAGACTACAATTCATTTTATAAATTTAGGCGTCTATAAAATTGAGTTACACTTTTGTACTAATATGACTTGTGAAACTTAGACTTCATTTAAATATACAAAATCAGGCTTCAAATTTTCTTCAACAGTTGCCCTCTTAGTTCCACACTAAAGAACAGATAGCCTAGCAGTCGAGAAGAATACGCACCAACGAACTCTGACAACGAATAAACCAAGGGCCTGCTGACCCAACAAATATCCAGGAGGATATGGAGATGAACCGGACACATCCTAAGGAGGTCATTGAGTGACACCACGGACTAGATCGTCAAGTGGCACACAAAGGGGTAACGATGTGATGAGAGTGAGACTGAATGTCACAGGATTGAGACCGTGTGATGGGAAATTGAAAGTTTGCAGGCACTTGAGGAGCCAGCTGAAAAAGACTCAAAGGAACAGAGTGAAATGGCCCTATGTTCCACTAGGAAGTCAAGCGAGTAATAGTAATAATAATAACAATAATAATAAAATATCATCATGAAAGAGTTTGACGCGTGAAATTCTGAATCGTCAAGCAATTTTGACTTAGAAATCGTATGTTCTTATAACTGGGGGGATTTACAGTTCCAAAACAAGTGAAGCTTTTGATAAGAATATAATTAAGGATGTTGAGTTTTAACATTGAAAGATCTACAAGAGTCAGCAATGAAAATAAAATGATAGGTGAAGAAATAATGTTAGCAGATGTCATTTTCGACATGTTTCAAAGTGTAACTATATCTCCCATTTACTGGGTTACGGGTTCGAACTCTATTCAACTTACAGTCTGTGAAAAGTTAGGCTACCTTGATAGCTTTCAATACAATGGATGTGACTAATTTTCAGGTACAATGAGATACATATTTTTACTAGGTATTTGCTATCTAACTTCGGAACTGCCTGCATTGTGTAGAAACCGAACAAAAACAATTTTACACTAAACCCATCTAACATGATAACTGGCATGGAACACTACTCTAGGCTTACTACGCAGTTTAAGATGTCAAAATATTCCAAAACATTCCTCTTCAATAACTACTTTCAAAGAGTAGTCTTTTTGATTTATTACTACTGTGCATAACATTAAGATACCCTTTTGTCGTTAAGCTCCGATGTGTGTGGCGTTATTTAAGTAACCGTTATAAAGTATTCAGGTGGTTATTATATCTTTAAAACGATAGCATAGTCCCACTTTCGTACATATCAGCTATTCGAGATTTTTACAAAATAATACTAAGCAGTATTCTCAACGTAACAAACACAGTGGTTTCCCAAATTTCATAAACTCTTTAAAATTAGACGCAAAAACGAAAGCTAAATGAAGCCGTTGGTTCCTATGACCCTTGCAAAATCGATGATACTGATATAGAAAGCAAGTCTGAAGTTAAGTATCTTGGATTAATTCTCTCTTCTGACCTATCCTGGTCCTCTCATGTCTTAGCGATTTCTAAAAGAATATTTCGTCTGACTTTTTACATTAAGAAGTTAAGGTACTCAGGCATAACTCAACTACTCCTCTTACAGTTTATCAATTCGTGTATTTTACCTATTCTTCTTTACTGTTCACCCTTATTCTCTCCTGGATTGTTTAAAAAGGACTATGTCATAATTCGTGGAACTCTGAAGACTGTCAATAGGACGAGTGGTATCCCATTGGGCCATATCGTTGACATTGTCACTGATAGGCATTTGATGTCATGCAACAAATTCGCTAAAGGAATTTTGTCAAACTCTGAGTACCCACTCTACCTGCAGCTCCAACCTTGTGTCCCCTCAGGTAAAAAAAGAAGTCATTTCAGAAAACTTTATGCAGGTACGTCTAAGTATTAAAATTCCAATATACTATATTTAGCAAGTACTTTATGTGATGAAAATAGTGTCAGAAATGAACTAACTAACCTTCTTAGCACCACTAAATAAACCATTTCCTTCACCTTTACAGCATCAAACTTTATTGTTATTGTATTTCTTATATTATAATCCTCTCAATTTTTCGTTTTGTTTATTTTTTTTCATAAGTGTGGATGTAATTTTAAGCTGTATTATAACTGTTAATTTTATATTTCCCCTCACTATACTATATCAACAGAACATTAGACCCAATAATCTATAACATGCTAAAGTTTCCAAAATGAATCGACAATACCGTTTGAAACAAACTCACTGTTATTATTATATCTAATAATTATGTCGTAAATGTGGAGAAATTCCTCTAGTTAATTTAGTTTGAATTTTTAATTTTATTTATATTTTGAGTAAATCAGATGCAATATTGTGACAAATACTGAGAATTCCATTCTGTATTATAAGTACTGTTTTTGGAATAAAGTAGATTATTATTATTATTATTCCAGGGCACTGACACTTTGTTTAGAATTGCGGAGCAGCCTTGAACTTAACTGTGTTTGATATTAATTTGCAACACTGTGTAGGTGTAAGTGTGGATAATTTAGTCACATTAACCTATTTAGGACAAAGGTTAGAAGATGCTGAATGCAACTAATACATGCTGAAGAATGATCAAAAGTCAAACAATTACTTCAGTATTCATATTGGTTCTGTACATATACACAACAGTTACACCTAATGTCTTATATTTTTGGACAACTTCCAGTGTTAGATGAGAGGTAACGCATGAGTTAGTTTGTAGAAATATCATTTGCTTCAAGTTGAATCATGTATTTATATCAGTTACAGTTTAGGGCTTATCAGAAGTACTCACCAACTGTATTTCGAACCTAGGAACTTCCAGTTAAAAGGCGAGCTCGTTGGCCGTGCAGCCGCTGGGACCCGACTCACTGGCCATCACGTGAATTCTAGCTGATACTGATTGGTGACTTTAGTACGACCACTAGCCAATGTCATCAGCGGCGAGTATTTGCCCTCACTCCCGACTGAGCGGACCCCACTACTCATGTCTTCTCAGTAGAACTCCAGTCAGCTTCATCCTGTAGCCAGTCACTGACGAGCATCAGTAACATCAGTGAGCACTGCTAATAAGCCCCAAACTGGGACGAAATAGCTGGCTATCTATTGCTTCCTGGTTTTGAATGGTTCTCTAACTGATATCAGTTTCTATACATACTGCCAAATGCTGCTTGGACCTGCAAAATATCCGAGATTTGCATTTGACTGTCAAAAAGCTAGTCCCGGAATAAAAAAGAATTTTGACGAGTCTTTATTTTGTGCTTAGTTGTGTCACAACAGCTTATTTTGATATTCCGTTCCCTAAAATTATTTCAACAAAAGCCTTTTTGCTTTTAGGACAGAACCAAAATATGGGAAATAACAACAACGACAAAAACAAGAACAACGAACATAAGAGCATAGGCGTATTACTTTTATGCCTTCTTTTAAATACTTTTCAAGTTGATCTTGAAACTTTTGAAATCGACGTATACACTTATTACTTGGATGCTTATTGTTTTCATTCCTACATAAATAAATAAGAAGTAAACTAAAAAGGTCAAGTGGATAATGCCTTCAATGTCATGAAATATAATTTAAGCAAATGACACAATTTTTTATTATTACTATTATTCCCTTGCCTTCCGAGTGGAACACAGGACTTCAACAATATATCTCCACTTTGTTCTGTTTTTTGCTGTCCTTGTCAACTGGTTTCACGATTGATCGAACTCTCTCATCCCTTTCTCACACGACCAACTCCATGTAACCCTCATATCGACCACCCATTCATCGCTTCCCATTTGGAATCCACTCTAGGGCCTGAAGCGCGATGTCATTCATTTGTTTAGCGGTTGGCTCTTGGATGGTTTATTCCCAGCCAGAGTTTCCTGTTGCTTATTCTTTCTGGCCATTTGATCTTCAGTATGGAGCCAGCAAAGACAGCTGTTGATAAAAGTTTGCAGCCTGTGGGAAATCCTTTTCGTGACACGCCAAGTTTCTGACCCGTATGTATATTGTGCTTAACTAGGAGTAATATTCATGTTCGAGAGTAGAATAGTTATGATACTAACTCTGCTTATCTGAATACAAGACAAAAGGTTTTACACTTATGCTTTGATTTAACACGGATACATTTTTGAGACAGTAGGTGCGGGCGGTATTGATGAGGTTAATGAAAATAATACACAGACAGAATTGAAAACATTTATTTACCATACGAATTTAAAACAAGCAACAAAGGTTAATAAAGTAGGACTTAATGAATTCATCAAATTCCGGTAGAACTCATCACCTCAGTACTCTGCATACGGGGATATATATACCAGTGAAACTACTTTGAGAGATATAAGACAGTTAAGCAAATAAATTACATTGATTTAATCATCTTGACGATCATCTCCTTTTGAATACAGGGACCTGGTTTATAAACTCGAGTTGCACAAGCCTGTGCAATTGCAAGCATCTTCTTGTTCCTTTGTCTGCTGACAATAGTGAATGACATGACAACGTCAATATCATGTCCATAGTCCACTAGATGTTTTGTTATCAAGGTTTTTGGCACTCTGCATTCAGTTGTTTTCAACAACTTTGGCAAGTGCTCCATCGTGTGAGTAGAAAATTGCCTTTCTGTACGACCTATATATTTGCTTCCACAAATACATTCAAATTGATATACACAGCTTGAAGTTAGAGGATTGGCGGCTGGTCTTTCCCCGATTGTTGAAACATTCGCCAAGTGGTTTAAAGGAAAACAAGTTTTGCAGCATAATAAGTTCTCTTGATAGCTTTATCGAGTCTTTGTTTAACTACTTCTTGAAACTATTTGGATACTTTTGCAGGGTCTCATTTCTTTGGAGTATTTATTAATGGACTTCTCAGGATATCCATTCTTAGATACAATATCCTTCGGGTTTTTACTTCATGCTCAGTTGTACTGTCAGAACAAGTTTTACATGCTCTATTGAACTGCGTTTCGACTAAGTTCTTTTTATGCTGGATTGGAACAAAGTTCTTGAAATGCATGTACTATCCTGTCCATGAAGACTTTCTAAATATAGGTCTTTCGATTATGCCATCAGTCCTTTTCACTAGAAAAATGTCTAGGAGTTTAATAGTGTCTACTTTAGACCATAACATGTATACGATGAAAATGAAGATCACAAAAAATGTACAGAAAAAGGATATGAAACAAGGTGGCTCTTGTTTGAGAATAATAATCACAATTCAATGATAGTGAATTAAATGAAATAATGGGTACGGGAGTATAACATTAAAATAAGCTTTTTATCAAATCGTTGTTCCATATCCCTGTGAGGGCTGAGATATTATATGGACATTCAATTAGAAACAGATGATTCCATTAATGATTCATTCTCTAAGCAATTCAAAGTTCTATCATCCGTTTAGCAGAGGAGTGTTACAACCTGGGTTTTTATTGGTTGCAGGTCAAAAAATTAGTTGTATTCTCTATTTGTTCCTTCCATGAATGAACAGCTGAGCTATGGTACATAGCTACAAAATGCATTGAATCCAGCTTCAGTCCAATCTATAAAATGAAAACAACTGCATTCTTATGTGTTTGTCACATAAGATGGCTTTACCACTGCAGTAACTGGGAGTTCTTATATGATAACTTTAGAAACTACTTTCTCAGCAGTTTAATTTCTTCCAGACACTGAAGTTGCGTGTTGTTCATGCTTCTGTTCCTCCAGACCGATGGAGAAGCTACCATGCGGCATACTGCAAACACGCAGCCCTATGACATTATCAACAAGGTTACAAGTTGACTACTATATAAAACACCATTTCAACAGCACCTGAAAGAAGTATTTTTATAATGTGAAGGGAATTAAGTGCGCCTGTTGAGCACTTTGCAACTTGATACATTTCCTACTGATTACTTTTCTCTGAATGCTATTAACCTTATTTCAATCGTACTCTGTGCCACAGTGAACAGCCGAAATCTCACAACAATGCAAAAATACTTCCAAGAACTGGGGAAGTAATGTTGAAGCAGGATTACTTCTCTCGCTCTATTCTGCTTTCGATCATTAATCACATTATCAGCACACTATTCAGCACCAATCTAGCATTAGTGTAAGCACAAGCTTGCATTGGAGACATGTGTCTCGATCGTAAGAAATATACATTTCTTAAATATACAAAGACCTCACCATAATTCTTTGCAATGAACTGGTTGCAGTGTAAAGTTCTTGATTAGTGAGGTGAATTGATTTTGATCATCATGGTCACTGTGCAATTGCTTTTGTGACGGTCTGCTTGTGATTTCCATACCACATTCGCTCTAGAGATCGTTGTAAAAAATTTTCAGTGATAAAGAAACTTACTCTAATTGATCTCTGTGCCTCTTCGATATCCCTGTACAGCAATGACTCCGCCAGAGAAACTCCATCCATAATGCAAAATGAGAAAAATAGTCGTTTTTAAGTTTGTACTTTTTCCCTCAAGCAAAATCACCTACAAAATTCGATGAACTTTTCTAACCATATGTATTCTGAGGCAAACAACAGCATGAGATATATCTCAGCGTACTGAGATCATGAAATACGTTTTTTTGAACGGTAGAGCTATGTCGTAAAACAGGCTAACGAAATCAAACAAAACTTTTGAATGTGTCACAAGAAGGATACATTAAAAAATACCAAGATGTAGACCAGACAACAATTATGTCCAATATCCAATACCATTTTTACGAGCTAGTTCAAACCAATTTGATTTCCCTGTGCTCGCTTCTGGATTGTGAGATGACGGTTCCTGGTCTTCGGTAAACTTCTGAGTAGTTCGGCCCTCCCCTCGACTGTCATAGCTATGGCTAACTACAAAAGGAGTGGTGATGGGATTAATTATGTTGTTTGTAGTATGTGGTATGTTAAGACTGTTACTGCTGTGAACGGAGTTGATCCTTTCACCATTAAGTCTTCTGGTGTTGTCGACAAAATCAAAGAGATAGTAATAATAATAAATATAATTGGTGTAGGTTATTCAGACTAGTGGACAGGTTGAAAGTCATACCATTGCCCACCGCCCAGTCTTCCAGAAGCTTTAGATCTGCCTGCAGCCTTTCTGAGTCTTCCGAACACTTTTTCGCTCTCCAAATCCTTACGTCGTCAGTGTAATGAAGAGCCAAGCAGCTTAGACGGCATGGTAGATCACTGTTGAAAATCAAAGTCATCAGTGGCTATAGGATAGAGCCCTATTGATGAGCTGTGCCAGGACAATTACACTCGATTGATCTGAGTGCAGAATCCCCTTTCACCTAAGTAGTCCTTCAACCATGACAGAAGAGGTTCACCTATACCTGTCCGACCTATTTTCTGTAGGAGAAGGTCATGCTGAACTGTGTCAAATGCCACATGGACTGGAAAATTCGTGCCCCAGCATGATGTATAATAGTCCCAAGTTGATAGTAGGTCTGTTACACAGGGTATGCCTTTCCTGAAACCATGTTGGCCTTCATGGTGTCGGTTAGTCCGATCGATATGCTCCCTGATGTGATCGTCAATAATACTTTCCAGTAATTTCTATGCCACTGGGATTAGCCCCACTGGTCTATAACTGGTGGCATTTTGCCCCTCCCCACTCTCTTGGCAATTTCCTTGAATCCATCGAGTGTTGGAACAAGTCACATAGGGACCTACAGTGAGCTTTGGTGCACTGTTTCGAAAAAATAGCCTGATTTCGTCACAACCTGGGGACTTCCCAGATGTTAGTCTCTGTAGCTTCCTTACCACCACTGCCGGGTTTATTTGGAGAGTAACCACTAGGTTTTCCTCCGGTAAAGTAGTAGCGCCACCATTTCAGTCCGTACCAGTGACACCCAAATTGCTGTTTAACTGTTTGGCGAAAGCTGATCTGAATTTTGCAGCCATTTCCAGACCAATGAGGTATTGACAAATTGAACCTACTACGGCGCATGCCCTAGGTTGGCTAGTTATCTCTCCAACATAAGTCGGTACAGGCTTTTGGGGTCTACCAGGAGTTTTTCGGCAAGGTTAGCCTGAAATGACCTCCTGTCACTCCTGGCTCTTTTGTTGCATTGGTTCCTGTGTTTCAGATATCCATTGTGGTCAGTTTTACTGCTGCATATTCGCCATGTATACTAAGCCTTCCACTTTGCTTGCGGAATATGTTGAGTACCTCTCTCCAATCGTGAGGACGTTTACTTCAGCTGTGGTGTGACTAGAGGGACGGTATCCGAGATTGCTATGTGAATAATCTTCTTTGCCTACATATATATATATATAAGCATACTCTTATGCTCATTTACTGGCTTAATAACAGCTTTTACTCCTCTCTATTATGCTGCTTGGTCAAGAGAGCAGAAATTGAAGTAAATGAATATTTTGTGTACTGATGTAAAAATTATTTGTGATTTTACGTAACGGGAAGGAACCGAAGAATTACAAAGGCTCAATTTCAACCTGCCTAATTTGTTTCTTTCGCTTAGTCCAGATAAAATAGTTGTTAGTAAGTGCATAAATTAAGAAAAGAAAAGTAGATAAAAGTATACGGGTACCTTATCCATAATTGAGTTATACAGGTACCTAAGAGAAACGGATAGTCAGATTAAGGAGAATATTGGAACAAGGAGAACTGTGCAGCTATCAGGGTAGAATTTGGTAGAGAGCTCATTGGTAGATTGTGATATGTTATGATTTCATCTCATTACGGTGGGAAGAGGAGCCAACCTACGCCTACAATTTTCCACTGAATGAACAGCAGATGCTGGAAAATTATTCTAGGAGCAGCATATTTGAAGAGAAAAGGAATGAGCGAGCACTCGATTTTTGAGATCTGTTGGGCGAACCCTCATTGGCTGACAATATTTATTTATTTCTTATATATATAATATCCGAGTATCCGCATGAACTTGCGTGCCGCTTTAACATGCATGACCAAGTTCACACACAAAATCACACCAATTTCGTGTAACTTATATTGTACGAACTTATTTATGTAAAGTAAAAAATTACATTTTATGATCACATTTAGTTGTGATTGGAGTGTCTGAATGTCTTGATTTCCCATGAAGCCCTTAGCAGTTGTATGGCCATGAATAATTAAAACATGGAGGCAGTTCTTATGAGTGAGTGTTCAGTGCAGTTTGTTTCGCATTTCACTAACTTGAATGAGTACATTTTCCTAGAAAACGCTGAGTTGGCGGGCAGTTAATAGCTCGACTTCTCAGAGGGAAACTAGGATCTTGGAGTGCGTATGCCAGCACCTACACACTGTTTTAAGTATTTACGACATATATTTAGTGCATATCGAATTTCGGTAGGTGTTGGAACTTATTCGTTATGCGGTTGCCAGGTTCCTACGTGATATTTAGCAAAAGGCATAGCAGTCATACCTTATTCGACCAAACAATTTGTGTGAGCAGACTGACGAAGTGGTGAATGAACAGATCGAGACAAGCCATCCATACAATTAACTTTTTCATCGGATAATCTAATTTTGGGTTCGTGACACTAAATCTTAGACGTAATATGACGCCTAATATTAAATGGTTATATGCTGGCGAGTTTAATTGGATTGTGTAGTAGAAGTTCAAAATAAATCATGGCCGGGGCAACAAGAAGATTTATGTAACTTTATGCGGATGGGAGGGTCCTTAAACATAGGTTAGATGTTAAGTAGTCCGTATATACATAGAGTAGCATGGATACATTTTGTTTTCGCATTTTATAACCCTTTGCGTTCCCGGTGGAACAGAGGGCTTCAAGCTAGGGCTTTGAAGTTTTGATATCAGTGGTCTTATTTTTACGGAATGGGATTGCTAGTCTGACGTCCAACCTTCCCTCTTTGTTGGACTTATTACCTGCCAAGCGAGGTTTGAGAGCATGTCAGCTGGGGATGGAACCCCTGAATGAATGAGTGGCTGACTAAGATTCTAACTCTATGCCACACTTGAGCGAACAAATTTCCTCAAACTCATGGTATTGCATTGGAGTTTTCAGTGCTATTAATTCTATTGTTTAAACAGTATGTGAATAAAGTATAAATAAGCAGAGCGAAGGGCACTGGTAGACGCTAACTTACAGGGCATCAGAATTCTGCAGGAGATCGACCAGACGCAATGAAAGCCGAAGTTTGATTATCGGTGCACAATACTGCATAATGAAACACCTTAAACTGTTTCTTGTTTGCTATCTGGTTATTGAGAGGGTGTTCTGACGATTATACGGCGTGTATTTAGCCTCTTTACCGAAAGTTATGGGTGATTAATTCTGATGTTGTGTATAGAAGATAGAAGGGGAAATTCTGGTTAAGCTTTAGTTGTCTTATATCCATAATGTTGCTGAGCAGTTAATATTCTCAACTCCTGTCGGAACAGCTGAAATTCATAAACCTTCCTTGTGCTAAGAAAATACCCACAAGCAGTAGAAATCCATTAATTAATGCGTCTGAAGCTTATGCATTTACTTCCAACAATGACATTTCAGATCAAATGAGATAAACACATCACTGATTTCAAAATAACACATCGATGAACTATAATTCGAGGACTCTGCACACAACAAAGTTATGTATGAATATTTACTTCAAGCTTTATTTTTTTCCCAGGCACTTATAATCCATCCACCAAAGACCTGGTTTTTTGTTAATGCGAAGACAATACTCCTGTATTTCCTGTTGTGTTGCACTCACTGACAATCTAGCAGATTTTTCCAACTTTGCACAGAAATGATTGTATATAAGTGAAAAGGCTGTTTTATCCTACTGGGATTAACATTTATCAAGTGTATGTATAATCTCCATCGAACATGTAAAGCATATCTTGCTACTGCCTGTAAATTGTGATTGAATTATATGGTTCTATTTCTGTAACAATTTGATGATGCCTGTAAACTGGCGTCCTTCATGTACTGTACTATGAGAATAAATTTATTTATTTATTTATGTGAATTTAACGATTGCTTATTAGGCACTGTGCAAAAGCATGCTGGATATTTTTGGCATGAACCCTATCCTACTCATGCGTAAAAATGAAAATGATTGGGTATTACTCGAGTACCGGATAAACCATGGCTTTGTACAGAAAAAATTCAGTCTCACCTGTGTCCAGTTTTCGGTGCAGCAGACTTGTAACAGTGGATTATGCATGCTGTGTGAGCGTTAAATTGCGGGAGTATAAGAATACTAGGGATTATGTAGAGCTTCGAAAATACGTCGCCTCGACGTATTCTGTGTAGGAGCTATATAAGGATTCCACTCATTAGAACTTAATGGTATTTGCCAGGCATTGTTCCAATTACAAATCTTGTTTAATTGTTTTAAGTATGTGTG
>OX235273.1:17342571-17593523 GCA_944472155.2 Trichobilharzia szidati | reverse complement strand
CAATTATTGTTCGTATATATGTAATGACTTGGTGCGTTTCCTAGTTTGCCTATAATTACGGAATGTACATTATATTAAGGAACACAAATGGATTTTCTGAAAACCAGTGGTGTCCCTTCTCTAATCTTAACTGAAGTCACATTGACAGACACGATTAAAGGAATAGATTATAAAGTGGTTTTTTCTGCAGCTGCGAATAGTAGTTACCTGGTTTCGAATTGATATCATACGTCTAATCCTATTAACCTATGAATATAGTTCTTCCTTGCTTTGTGACTAATTGCTGAGTCAACTGGTGTTGTGGTAGTAGAGAAAACAACTCCTAAACTAAATATTTTCTAGGTATGAACTTTACTTACTTTGGCAAAAATTTGGTCTTTTTATCAAGAGACCCTCAGGGATATCAACCTTTACTTAGTAATTAAAAACTAGAAGTAAACCCAATTTTACTAAGTTATTCAAAAGACAGAATTGAGTGAAATAATACTCGGATGCACTAACGTAACTAAATAACGATAATCATCTAACCTACCAATATGCCGTTTACTTTCAGTTTTAATTCAAAGACAAATTTAATTACTCACGAAATTAGTAGTTTCAGGAGACTGCTCTACTCTTGTCTTCGAAATACTTTGCTCTATCGCGTTTTTCTTCAAAGTATGTGTATACTGGCCAGCTGATGTTGCTTATCCAGTCAAACTGTTATTTAGTTACACTGTCTCATCTATGTTCCTATCAAACAAAACATCCCTTAAATCATCAACAAGTTACCATCACTTCTTAATAAATAACCTTAACCACTCGCATGTAAACGATGCTATGGACTTTATCACATATGTGATGTTTCGACTTTGGAATAATCAGTTTCCCCTTACATGAGTAGCTGTTTCAACTTTAATGAATAGTTCTAACTTTTGACTACTGAATTAGTACGTTTCGTTATATTCCATCCTTACAAAATATAGGTGTGGTGAGAGATGGTTGCTAGCCAAATTTGTTGACAGTAATTGAGGTCAATGTTAGTCATGTGAAAACAAGGTCAAGATGGACAGGCGGATACAGTTATCATATAGATGAACTGACACAGCCACAAGAGATGCAAGGTTAACTTTTTGTGAGAAACAACCAATCAACAGACTGTATTTTCTACTAGCATTAACATACAATAATGTACATCAAAATCTATAAATATGTGTTGATTTTCCTTAATAAACGTTCTGTTGCCTGGCCCTTGTCTTCTATTGTTACATAGGTACTGATAATAATTACTGCTGACAAATTTATCACGAGAACAAGAATGTACTGCATATTGATGACAATATAACTCAGAGGCGGACGTATCTTCTAAACGCACTACTCAATACAACACATGACCCCAATCTCCCTAACTCTGTAGCTCACAACATTCAATAAAGTTAGTAGTAACTATTACCAAGTAGAATGTCAATATGAGGTATAGGGAATATGTAATATTTTTATTTCTGGAACAGAAACCAGCCATTTTTACAGGCATGAACATATGTACACCAATTAGAACTTATAGAATATTTACGATTTGTTAATCTAGAAATAGATTGAATACTGGTAAATTTGAGAGAAATATTTAAAAAGAAATGTACAAATAAGGCAATAGGTAATTTTCGAGATAAGCTTTCAACTGAATGATTCATGAGATATAGCATCAAATCAAAACTGTAATTGAAAAAAAATACGGTATGTCAATTTCACGCGGGAATTATAAACGATTACGTTAATTGTGGGAGGTAAGTAGCATTTTTTTACAGGTGCTGACGTGAAATATAAGAGATGCGGAATGAACAGTAATTGTAAGTAAATGATTCATAGAGTGTTTGAAAGTCCATAAAACTTCAAATTCACCGGTAAGTTCACCATAATTGTGACATTTCCAGTTGTATATGAGACCAACTTTGAACTCGTCAGCAGATTTCATGATAGAGGTGGCGCCGTTATTCACCAGGTGGGCTAGCGATATTCCGAATTAGTCGAGGATAGCGGCACTGTTTCAGTGCCTTCGTTTAAGGCAGTACCTTTGAAAAGAGAAGAAGACACAAGAAAACCTCCAGAGAGGTGCAGAAGTATATAATAGGTGTTAATAATTCAAAACATATATAACAAACATGAGGTTCATCATTTTTTTGTTTTTCTTTTAACTAAAAAAATACTATTTCCCTCTGAGATTTTAGTGATGGAATTCTAGTCTTTCTTGCGAAAAGAAAAAAAAGTTTAAGTGAAAAAAGATGGTAATTTTACCTACTTATATAGGTTGAATAGGAGTTAAACACAGAAGTCAAAGTGCGTGAACTATGTAGAAGAAAAGCGAGGGCTTAATTATAACTACTGTTTTTCTGAAGTATACATTTAGGTGTCCTTCTGAAGTAGGGGACTCATACCATGTACTTGCATTCAGGGAGTTTGTTATTTAAACTTCAGCTTTAGGCAAATTTTCAACTTCTATTTTTTAAATTTTATTTATTCTCTTATTTTGCAGAAGCCATTCGAACTCAGGAGCCTTAGCAGTAGAGTGCTGTCCCACATATTTATTAGTGATTCAGCACACTATACAAAATCAACGATACTGGAAACCACTTTCTTCAGCAATGAATCCCACGAGGTCACTGGAATTACATAGTAGCTAAAAAAGAAAACAAGGGTTCATAGGATGTGTACATAAATACAACTACTAATATAATCATTAACGAGTTAGCACAGTAAGAATTAACGGAAGTTTATATCAATATGCGATTACATCAGTCACTATTTTTGACACAAGTGGATATTTAGACAAAGTGGTAAGAAGACGCAGTTTGTCTGAATCGTGTAGTGTTGTATTTGCGCAATACATTTTGGACAATCTGGTCACGCATGGCTTGTCATAGGAATACATATGAAATTAATAAAGTTAAGAGGTTAGAAAATAAATATAAGTGGAATTAAAAGCGCATATTGAAAGTCAAAATAAAAATGAAGATCACCAAACCAAATAACAGAGCTATTAGTACATCTACCCTGACTGGTAACAAAGAAGGTTTTGTGTGATGATGAATAGTTCAGCCCTGAAAGAAAGGTTCACACATACTTAAGACAATTAAACAAGATTTGTAATTGGAACAATACCTGGCAAATACCATTGAGTTATAATGAGTGTGGAATCCTTATATAGCTCCTTCACTGAATACATCGAGGCGACGTATTTTTCGAAGCTCTATATAATCCCTAGTATTGTTATACTCCCGCAATTTAACGCTCACACAGCATGCATGATCCACTGTTTCAGTTGGTGAAGATTTTTCAAGTCTGCTGCACCGAAAACTGGACACAGTTGAGGCTGAATTTTTTCTGTACAAAGCCATGGTTTATCCGGTACTCGAGTAATGCCCAATCATTTTCATTTTTATGTATGAGTAGGATAGGGTTCATGCCGAAAATATCCAGCATGCTTTTGCACAGTCCCTAATAAGCAATCGTATCTTTGGGGATAAGTGCATAAAATGCGAACTTGAGTCACTCTGTCTAAGACGACTAAAGCTTAACCAGAATTTCCCCTTCTACCTTCTATACACAACATCAGAATTAATCGCCCATAACTCCAATGTAATACTTTGAGTTTGAGGAAATTTATTCGCTCAAGTGTGGCATAGAGTTAGATTCTTTGTCAGCCACTCATTTATTCAAGGATTCCATCCCCAGCTGACATGCTCTCAGACCTCGCTTGGCAGGTAATAAGCCCAGCAAAGAGGGAAGGTTGGACGTCAGACTAGCAATCTTATTCCGTAAAAATAGGACCACTGATGCCAAAACTTCAAAGCCCTAGCTTGAAGCCCTCTGTTCCACCGGGAACGCAAAGGGTTATAAAATGAGAAAACAAAATTTACCCATGCTTCCCTATGTATATACGGACTACTTAACATCTAACCTATGTTTAAGGACCCTCCCATCCGCACAAAGTTACATAAATCTTCTTGTTACCCCGGCCATGATTTATTTTGCACTTCTACTACACAATCCAACTAAACTCACCAGCATATAACCACTAAATATTGGGCGTCATATTGCATCTAAGATTTAGTGTCACGAACCCAAAATTAGATTATCCGATGATCTGATCATTCACCACTTCGTCAGTCTGCTTACACAAATTGTTTGGTCGAATAAGGTATGACTGCTATGCTTTTTGCTAAATATCACGTAGGAACCTGGCAACCGCATAACGAATAAGTTCCAACACCTACCGAAATTTGATATGCACTAGGTATATGTCGTAAATACTTAAAACTGTGTGGAGGTGCTGGCATACGCATTCCAAGATCCTAGTTTCCCTCTGAGGACTCGAGCTATTAACTGCCCGCCAACTCAACATTTTCTAGGAAAATGTACTAGTTCAAGTCAGTGAGATGCGAAACAAACTGCACTGAACACTCACTCATAAGAACTGCCTCCATGTTTTAATTATTCATGGCCATACAACTGCTAAGGGCTTCATGAGAAATCAAGACATTCAGACACTCCAATCACAACTAAATGTGATCATAAAATGTAATTTTTCACTTTACGTAAATAAGTTTGTACAATATAAGTCACACGAAATTTGTGTGACTTTGTGCGTGTACTTGGTCATGCATGTTAAAGCGACACGCAGATTCATCCGGATACTCGGATATTATATATATATATATATATATATATATATATAAGAAATAAATAAATATTGTCAGCCAATGAAGGTTCGCCCAACAGATCTCGAAAATGGAGTGCTCGCTCATTCCTTTTCTCTTCAAATATGCTGCTCCTAGAACAATTTTCCAGCATCTGCTGTTCATTCATTGGAAAATTGTAGGCGTAGATTGGATAGTCATGCAGGACTAAACAAAATTTATCCAACAGGCTCCTCTTCCTACCGTATTGAGATGAAATCATAACATATCACAATCTACCAATGAGCTCTCTACCGAATTCTATCCTGGTAGCTGCACAGTTCTCTTCGTTCCAATATTCTCCTTAATCTGAATATCCGTTTCTCTTAGGTACCTGTATAACTCCATTATGGATAAGGTACCTGTATAATTTTATCTATTTTTCTTTTCTAAATTTACGCACTAACTAACAACTATTTTATCTGGACTAAGCAAAAGAAACCGATTAGGCAGGGTGAGATTGAGCCATTGTAATTTTTCAGCTCTTTCCCGTTACGTACAATCCCAAATAAATTTTACATCAGTACACAAAATGTTCATTTCCTTCAATTTCTGCTCTCGTGACCAAGCAGCATAATAGAGAGGATTAAAAGCTGTTATTAAGCCAGTAAATCAGCGTAAGAGTATACTTATATATGTATATGTAGGCAAAGAAGATTATTCTCATAGCAATCTCGGATGCCGGCCCTCTAGCCACACTACAGCTGAAGTAAACGTCCTCACGACTGGAGAGAGGTACTCAACATATTCCGCAAGCAAAGTGGAAGCCTTAGTGTACATGGTGAATATCCAGGAGTAAAACTGACCATAATGGATATCTGAAACACAGGAACCAATGCAACAAAAGAGCCAGGAGTGACAGGAGGTCATTTCAAGCTAACCTTGCCAAAAAACTCCTGGTAGACCCCAAAAGCCTGTACCGACTTATGTTGGAGAGATAACTAGCCAACCAGGGGCATGCGCCGTAGTAGGTTCAATTTGTCAATACCTCATTGATCTGGAAATGGCTGCAGCATTCAGATCAGACTTCGACAAACAGCTAAACAGCAATTTGGGTGTTACTGGTACTGACTGAAATGGTAGTGCTACTACTTTACCGGAGGAAAACCTAGTGGTTACTCTCCAAATAAACCCAGCAGTGGTAGTAAGGAAGCTACAGAGACTCACATCTGGGAAGTCCCCAGGTTGTGACGAAATCAGGCTATTTTTTCCGAAACAGTGCACCAAAGCTCACTGTAGGCCCTTATGCGACTTGTTCCAACACTCAATGGATTCAGGGAAATTGCCAAGGGAGTGGGGAGGGGCGAAATGCCACCAGTTATAGACCAGTGGAGCTAATCCCAGTGGCATAAAAATTACTGGAAAGTATTATTGACGATCACATCAGGAGCATATCGATCGGACTAACCAACACCATGAAAGCCAACATGGTTTCAAGAAAGGCATGCCCTGTGTAACAGACCTACTATCAACTTGGGACGATTGGACATCATGCTGAGGTACGAATTTTCCAGTCCATGTGGCATTTGACACAGTTCAACATGACCTTCTCCTGCACAGAATAGGTCGGACAGGTATAGGTGAACCTCTCCTGTCATGGTTGAAGGACTACTTAGGTGAAAGGTGATTCTGCACTCAGGTCAATCGAGTCTAATCATCCTGGCACAGCTCATCATTAGGGCTCTATCCTATGGCCACTGATGATTTTGATTTTCAGCAGTGATCTACCATGCCGTCTAAGCTGCTTGGCTCTTCATTACACTGACGACGTAAGGATTTGGGGAGCGAAAAAGTGTTCGGAAGACTCAGAAAGGCTGCAGGCAGATGTGAAGCTTCTGGAAGACTGGGCGGTTGCCAATGGTATGACTTTCAACCTGTCCACTAGTCTGAATAAACTACACCAATTATATTTGTTATTATTACTATCTCTTTGATTTTGTCGACGACACCAGAAGACTTAATGGTGAAAGGTTCAACTCCGTTCACAGCAGTAACAGTCTGAACATACCACATACTACAAACAACATAATTAATCCAATCACCACTCCTTTTGCAGTCAGCCATAGTTATGACAGTTGAGGGGAGGGCCGAACTACTGAGAAGTTTACCAAAGACCAGGAACCGTCACCTCACAATCCAGAAGCGAGCACAGGGAAATCAAATTGGTTTACACTAGCTCGTGAAAATGGTATTGGATATTGAACATAATTGTTGTCTGGTCTACATCTTGGTATTCTTTAATGTATCCTTCTTGTGACATATTCAAAAGTTTTGTTTGATTTCGTTAGCCTGTTTTACGACATAGCTCTACCGTTAAAAAAACCGTATTTCATGATCTCAGTACGCTGAGATATGTCTCATGCTGTTGTCTGCCTCAGAATACATATGGTTAGAAAAGTTCATTGCATTTTGTAGGCGATTTTGCTTGAGGGAAAAAGTACATACTTAAAAACGACTATTTTTCTCATTTTGCATTATGGATGGAGTTTCTCTGGCGGAGTCATTGCTGTATAGGGATATCGAAGAGGCACAAAGATCAATTAGAGTAAGTTTCTTTATCACTGAAAATTTTACAACGATCTCTAGAGCGAATGTGTTATGGAAATCACAAGCAGACCGTCACCAAAGCAATTTCACAGTGATCATGATGAGCAAAATCAATTCACCTCACTAATCAAGAACTTTACATTGCAACCAGTTCATTGCAAGGAATTATGGTGAGGTCTTTGTATATTTAAGAAATGTATATTTCTTACGATCGAGACACATGTCTCCAATGCAAGCTTGTGTTTACACTGATGCTAGAATGGTGCTGAACAGTGTGCTGATAATATGATTAATGGTGAAAAGCAGAATAGAATGAGAGAAGTAATCCTGCTTCAACATTACTTCCCTAGTTCTTGGAAGTATTTTTGCAGTGTTGTGAGATTTTGGTTGTTCACTGTGGCACAGAGTGCGATTGAAATAAGGTTAATAGCATTCGGAGAAAAGTAATCAGTAGGAAACGTATCAAGTTACAAAGTGCGCAACAGGCGCTTTCAATTCCTTTCACATTATAAAAATGCTTCTCTAGGGTGTTATTGAAATGGCGTTTTATATGTTAGACAACTTGTAACCTTGTTGATAATGTCATAGATAGTTAAGTTTAGGGCTGCGTGTTTGCAGTATGCCGTATGGTAGCTTCTCCATCGGTTTTGAGGAACAAAAGCATGAACAACACGCAACTTCAGTGTCTGGAAGAAATTAAACAGCTGAGAACGTAGTTTCTAAACTCCCATTTACTGCAGTGGTAAAGCATTCTGGTGCAGCCATCTTATGTGACAAACACGTAAGAATGCAACTGTTTTCATTTTACAGATTAGAATGAAGCTGGATTCAATGCATTTTGCAGCTATTTACCATAGCTCAGCTGTTCATTCCTGGAGGGAACAAATAGCGAATACAACTAATTTTTTCACCTGCAACCAAAAAAACCCAGGTTGTAACAATCCTCTGCTAAACTGATGATGGGACTTTGAATTGCGGGCTTAGAGAATGATTCATTAATGGAATCATCTGTTTCTAATTGAATGTCCATATAATATCTCAGCCCTCACAGGGATATGGAACAACAATCTGATAGAAAGCTTATTTTAATGTTATACCCCCGTACCCGTTATTTCATTTAATTCACTATCATTGAGTTGTGATCATTATTTTCAAACAAGAGCCACTTTGTTTCATTTCTATCTTCTGTACATTTTTTGTGATCTTCATTTTCATAGTATATATGTTATGGTCTAAAGTAGACACTATTAAAATCCTAGACATTTTTCTAGTGAAAAGGATTGATGGCATAATCGAAAAACCTATATTTAGAAAGTCTTCATGGACAAGATTTCAAGAGCTTTGTTCCAATCCAGTATAAAAAGAACTTAGTCGGAAAGCAGTTCAATAGAGCATGTAAAATTTGTTCTGACAGTACAATTGAGCATGAAATAAAAGCCCTGAAGGATATTTTATCTAAGAATGTATATCCTGAGAAGTTCATCAATAAATACTCCAAAGAAATGAGGCCCTGCAAATCTATCCAAATGGTTTCAAGAAGTAGTTAAGCAAAGACTAGATAAAGCTATCAAGAGAACTTATTATGCTGCAAAATTTGTTTTCCTTTACACCAATAAGCGAGTGCTTCCACAATCGAGGAAAGACCAGTCGCCGATACTCTACTCTTCAAGCTGCGTATATCAATTTCAGTCGTACAGAAAGGCGATTTTCTACTCACAAGATGGAGCATTTGCCAAAGTGGTTGAAAACAGCTGAATGCAAAGTGCCAAAAACCTCAATAACATAATATCTTGTGGACTATGGATATGATATTGACGCTGTCAAGTCATTCACTATTGTCAGCAGACAAAGAAATAAGAAGATGCTTGCAACTGCATAGGCTTGTGCAATTCGAGTTTATAAACCAGGTCTCTGTATTCAAAAGGAGATGGTCGTCACGATGATTAATTCAGTGTGGTTTATTTGCTTAACAGCCTTATATCTCTCAAAGTAGTTTCAGTGGTATATATATATCCCCGAATGCATAGTACTCAAGTGACGAGTTCTACGCGAATTTGATGAATTCAATAAGTCCTACTTTATTAACCTTTGTTGCTTATTTTAAATTCGTATGGGGAAATAAATGTTTTCAGTTCTGCCTAAGTATTATTTTCATTTACCTCATCAATACCCCCGCCCCTACTGTCTCATAATGCATCCGTGTTAAATCAAAGCATAGGCGCAAAACCTTTTATCTTGTATTCACACAGGCAGAGTTAATATCATAACTATTCTACTCATGAGCATGAATATTACTCCTAGTTAAGCACAATATACATACGGGTCTGAAACTTGGCGTGTCACGAGAAGGATTTCCAACAGGTGGCAGACTTCCATCAACAGCTGCCTTTGCTGGCTCCGTGCTGAAGATCAAATGGGCAGAAAGAATAAGCAACGATAAATTCTGGCTGGGAATAAATCAACCAAGAGTCAATCGCTAAACAAATGAATGACATCGCGCTTCAGGCCCTAGAGTATAGTCCAAATGGGAAGCGACAAGTAGGTGGTCGGTGTGAGGGTAACATGGAGGAGATTGTGTGAGGACGAGATGACAGAGTTCGAGAAATCGTGGGCCCAGTTGAAGAGAACGGTAGAAAACAGAACAAAGTGGAGATGTGTTGATGAAGTCCTATGTTCCACTCGGAAGGCAAGGGAATATTAATAAAAAATTGTGTCATTTGCTTAAATTATATTTCATGACATTGAAGGCATTATCAATTTGACCTTTTTAGTTTACTTCTTATTCATTTATGTAGGAATGAAAACAATAAGCATCCAAGTAATAAGTGTATACGTCGATTTCAAAAGTTTCAAGATCAACTTGAAAAGTATTTAAAAGAAGGCATAAAAGTAATACGCCTATGCTGTTATATTCGTTGTTCTTGTTTTTGTCGTTGTTGTTATTTCCCATATTTCGGTTCTGTACTAAAAGCAAAACGGCTTTTGTCGAAATAATTTCAGGGAACAGGGAATATCAAAAAAGCTGTTGTGACACAACTAAGCACGAACTAAAGACTCATCAATTCTTCTTATTCCGGGACTAGCTTTTTGACAGTCAGATGCAAATCTCGGATATTTTGCAGCTACAAACAGCATCTAGCAGTCTGCATAGATACTGATATCATTTAGAGAACCATTGAAAACCAGGAAGTACTAGATATCCAGCTATTTCGTCCTAGTTTAGGACTCATCAGCAGTGCTCACTGATATTACTGATGCTCGTCAGTGACTGGCCACAGGATGAAGTTGACTGGAGCTATACTGAGAAGACATGAGCAGTGAGGTTCACTCAGTCAGGAGTGAGGGCAAATACTCGCCGCCGATGACACTGGCTAGTGGTCGTACTAAAATCACCAATCACTAGCAGCTAGAATTCACGTGCTGGCCATTGAGTCAGGTCCCAGTGGCTGCATGGTCTATGAGCTTGCCTTTTAACTGGAAGTTCCTAGGTTCGAAACCCAGTTGGTGAGTATTTCTGATAAGCCCTAAACTAGGATGAAACAGATGTCGAGTTTATTCCTGGTTTTCAATGGTTCTGTAACTGATATAAATCCTTGATTGAACTTGAAACAAATCAAATCTCTACAAACTAACTCATGCGTAGAATTTGTTACCTAACATCTGATACTGGAAGTTGTCCAAAAATATAAGACATTAGGTGCGACTATTGTGGATATGTACAGAACCAATATGAATACTGAAGTACTTAATTGACTTTTGATCACTCTTCAGCATTCTGCATCTTGGTTACAATTCTAACCTTTGTCCTAAATAGGTTAATGAGACTAAATTATCCACACTTATACCTACACAGTGTTGCAAATTAGTATCAAAGACAGTTAAATTCAAGGCTGCTGCCCGATTATCAACAAAGTGTCGGTGCTCTGGCTAGGTTCGCATATGCCAGTTTACGCCGTCTCTGGCGTAGACGTGATATCCGGCTGGCTATCGACCAAAGGGCGGGTGTACTGCTCATCAATCCGCTCCGTCCTCCTTTATGACTGTGAGACCTGGCCATTGAGAGCGAAAGACATGAAAAGGCCTAGCTTGCTGTCTTTGATCATAGGTGCCTGCGTTCTATCTCCCATGTGAAATGGTATAATAGGGTGAGCAATACTGAGATTAGGATTCGGTTGAGTGCTAGGTAAGGAGGGGAAATCAATCGACGAGGCTGTGAAGCTACATCGATTGAGATGGTTAGGACATGTGCTACGTATGCCTAGTCATCGCTTTTCTGGACGGGCAATGTTAGCTGATAAAGGGCCAGGCTGGAAAAGAGCTAGCGGCAGTCAAACGAAGGCATGGCACCAGTCAATGAAATCCACAACAGTTAGTCTAAGCCACGTAGGAAGGTGTAGACTGGCTTCCTGGTTGGGGTCCTCGGGACGGTAAAACCAATGGTTGGAAACAATTGGTGACATGGCTCAAAATCGTTCTCAATGGCTGGTGCAGATGCATCCACTCCTTGTGACTTATGATTTCCAATGAAACTTTTGTTCTCCGTTATTACTATTCCTTTGCCTCACACCTCTGTTTACTGTCTATATTATGCATTTCTCCTACTTTCTTCTCTTGCTTCGTGTGCTACATGGAGTGTGGTGACTTGAACTGCCACACATATGCGCAAAGTTCTATGTCGAAAACCGACCGACCACTTTGGAATAAAACAGTTTTTGTGTCTAATTTTAAAGAGTTTATGAAATTTGGGAAACCACTATCTTTGTTACGTTGAGAATACTGCTTAGTATTATGCTGTACAAATCCTGAATAGCTCATATGTACGAAAGTGGGACTAAGCTTTCGTTTTAAAGATATAATAACCAACTGAATACTTTATAACGCCACACACATTGGAGCTTAATGAAGAAAGGGTATCTTAATGTTATGCACAGTAGTGATAAATCAGAAAGACTACTCTTTGAAGGCAGTTATTGAAGAGGAATGTTTTGGAAAATTTTGACATCTTAAACTGCATAGTAAGCCTGGAGTAGTGTCCCACGCCAGTTATCATGTTAGATAGGTTTAGTTTTAAATTGTTTTTGTCCTGTTTCTACACAATGTAGGCAGTTCTGAAGTTAGATAGGAAATACCTAGTAATAATATGTATCTCATTGTACGTGAAAATTAGTCACACCTAGTGTGTTGAAAGCTGTCAAGGCAGCTTAGATTTTCACAGATTGCAAGTTGAATAGAGTTCGAACCTGTAACCCAGTAACTGGAAGATATAGTTGCACTTTGAAATACGTCACTTCTGACTCTTGTAGATCTTTCAGCGTTAAAACTCAACATCCTTAATAATATTCTTATCAAAAGCTTCACTTGTTTTGGAACTGTAAATCCCCCCAGTTTTGGTTGGGAGTTATAAGAACATGCGATTTCTAAGTCAAAATTGGTTGGCGATTCAAACTTTCACGCGTCAAACTCTTTCATGATGATATTTTATTATTATTGTTATTATTACTACTATTCCTTTGACTTCCGAGTGGAACGCAGAGCTTTAGAAACATATAGCCATTGAACTCTGTTCCCTTTAGTCTTTTTCAGCTGACTCCTCAAGTGCCTACAGACTTTCACTTTCTTCTCATACGGTCTCAACCCTGTAACATTCAGCCTCACTCTCATCACATCGTTACCCCTTTGTGTGCCACTTGACGACCTAGTCCATGGTGTCATTCAGTGACCTCCTTAGGATGCGTCCGATTCATTTGCATATCCTCCTGCATATTTTTGGGTCAACAGGCCCTTGGTTCACTCGTTTCCAGAGTTCTTTGGTGCTTATTCTTCTCAACTACCAAGCTATCTGTTCTTTAGTGTGGAACGAAGTGGACAGCTTTCGATGAAATTTGTCTATTGAAATGAAATATAAGTTTCATAAGTCATTTTGTAACAACAGAAGACAAGGGCCAGGCAACAGATTGTTTATTAAGGAAATCAACACATATTTATATATTTCTATGTACATTATTATAGATTATTGTTAAAAGAAAAACACAGTCTCCTGAGTGGTTGTTTCTCACTGAAAGTTATTCTTTCATCTCTTTATTGCTGTTTCTTGAATGTCGGATCATCTATATGCCAATTGTATACGCCTACACAAAGTCTGCTGTGGTTAGTTGTTGAATCAGTCTTTGTTCTTATTTTTCCCACGACCAATATTGGGGATGTAAGCATTGACGTAAATTACCGTCTACCAATTTAGCTAGCAGCCAGCTCTCACCACAATATTAGTTCAAAAGTGTAACTCATTTTTATAGACGCATAAAATTTATAAAATGAATTGTAGTCTTGGGTGCTAAATAAACTGTACAGCTTAAGGTAATCATGTTTTTACACAGAATATAATTCTCAACAGCAATGTAGGCGTGTGTATTACCTCACTATAGGAATAAATTTCAGAAGGGACAATATTTTGCGATATAATAACCGATAGTTCACTAGAAATCAGTAAATTTATGGTATCTAGTTTAGTCTGGTTTCTAATGATGAAAAGTTTTTAGGCTTTGAAAAATTCCCATTACGTATAATTGAGAATACATGAATCAGCAACGAGATCTCTTTTTGTAACTTGACTTCCTGAGGACTTCCACTGGTTTCAAGAAATGTAAGAGAGTGTACTTCAACTCTTGTACACGTCTTTTAGTGACAGTAGAAACATAATCTTCAAATTCTGAACATACATCATTAGATAAATCATCAAGCACACAGCGCATTTAGCCGATATTCTGTTCCATTGTAAGTAGAAGTGACAGCAGATCGTCAATTAGATTTAAAGCATGATAATTCGAAGTTTGATGATATTCGTGTATGTAACTAACTGTTTCATAGAACTTTCCAGAAATACTTCGGATACCGATGATTTATGAAACAATCATCAATAGAGGCAACTTTTGACTTTACTTTAACAAGCCTGACAGAACACTGGAGAAAAAACACACATACCTGAACTCCTTGGATTTCTTTATGAAGCTAAGGACACATGAGTTAGCAAAGAGTTCTCTTCTTTTCGTATTCTTACTTCCTAGATAATTCACTTCTCAAGAAAAAAGAACGAGTGAAAACTCAATTATTTTATTAGTTTGAAGAGAGAAAGAACGAACATGTTTGCAGGATAATACGAGCTCGTTTTATTTCGTGGATTCTCATCAACTGCATACATCCTAAACAAAATCAAATTATAAGTTTCAAAAAAGTTGTGAAACATACTTTTTCATAATTACTTGGAGTTATAGATAGAAGGCACAAGGAACACAATTCCAGAATTTGATGTAGGTAGACAGATTATTATTATTGCGTCGGTGGTATAGCGGTTAGGACGCTCGCCGACGATGCGCATGGTCCGGGGTTCGATCCCCGGCCGACGCACTCCTTTACCTCGCTAAGCCAGAAATAATGCTGGTAAAGAGGAAAGGTTGGGCATGAGGCTAGCAACCCCATCCTGTAAAAATGAACACTGCTACAGAATCTTCAAGCTGCTAGCTTGAGGCCCTATGTTCCATTGGGGAACGTGAAGGAAGAAAAAAAGAAAGATTATTCGGTGTCGAAAAACAACTAATTATATATAGTGGAATTAGATTAGAGGGTTAAGAGTTCAGATTTCTGTTGGAAAACACAGATTGGTTAGAGGCATATTACAGGGTCACGGTTAGAGAACAGAGTGAAATTATACATCTTGTGGTGGAGAGTTTAAGAGGGTGGGCGTGAATAGTGAAGTAACATTTTTAACTTAAACAGAGAATTAAGTAGATTTAGAAACTTGAAGGTCAAAATTGAATAGAATGTCACGTAACAAGACAAACACACAGGCATACTGACAGAAAGGCAAAACAAAAATAAAATAGAGTTAGGGTTACCAAGGTAGTGAAAGATTAATCACACTATCTTTCTGTATACAGAGGTCTGGTCGAAATCTCTTGATAGCAATGGCTTCTGCAAAGCGAAGTAGCCGTGGGTTTCTTTGTGTATTGATTATTTTGAAGGCTTGGCTAATTTCTACTGTGTGTCCTGTGTCAACTAAATGTCTGGCGACTGCACTCGATAATACTTTTCTTCCTTTTGTACGGAGACTCTTAGGAATGTGCTCAGAAAATCTAGTAGATGCTGTCCTCTCAGTCCTTCCTATGTACTTGCTTCCGCAAGTGCACGTGAATTGGTAAATGCAGTTGGAGTTGACGTGAGTAGGGTACTCATCTACTTTTGACTGGGTTAACGAGCACAGTGTTGTGAAATAGGATCGGTCTGGTGGCTGAAAACGTTCTTTTTAATGCACCTGTGATTCTTTTTTGTGTTCTTGTGGATACGTCTTCCCCTTTGTACGCTAGGCAGATGAAAACTGGTTTCTTTTCAACGGTGTCAGGTTTCGGTTTGTGTGCTTCTTCTTTTCTATACTTTAATATGAACTTTCGAGGATATCTATTCTCGATAAGGTTCTTTTCGATGACTGCGAGTTCTTCTTCAATCTTGTCTTCCGAACATATTTCTTTGGCTCTGCTGAAGAGCGTTTTTACTAGATCTCGTTTGTAACTGGTTGGGCAAAAGCCGTGATAATCTAAGTACTGACCAGTCCTGTAGACAGATTTTTGAATCGTCCCATCGTTTCTTCTTTTTATGTTGACATCTAGGAAATGGAACTGGTTGTTTCTTTCGTAGTCAATTGTGAATGAAATGTTGGGATTATTTTAATTTTTACCTTTGTTTTAACGAACGTATATTGTTATTTTGTTATTTTTGTTTTGAAGATTGAATCCATTTTGGTAAATAATCTTGACAAAAGTTCACACTGTATCATGAAAGAAAGTCATTTTCAGTGTTGTCAAGACTTTACCAATGTACAAACTTGTATTAATTCTTTATACTCTACAACACTTTATGTGAGTATATAATGTTTTTTTTTTGTATTTAATGGTAATTATGAATTAATTAAATTACTCTCCATTTTTATTGGTAATGTGATTTTCATTCATTCATGTAATTTTTATTATTTGCTTAACAACAATAATAATAATGTTGATGATGATGATGGCTGGTAGCAGAATTTGACATGTGGGATTTTTATTTTCAAGTTTTACTTTTCAAGGATATGGCTGATTTAAACATCCACCTCAAACTGATTTAAGTTGGTAAAATATTGAAAATCACGGTTCTGCTGAACAGATACTTTATCCTTGTTTGGAACACTTCAGCAGTACACATCCATAACCTCGACAGAGATTGAAACTAGCAATTTCAGGGTACAAAGAGAGTTCGTATACCATTCAAACACCAAATCTGGGTGAAATTCCCCGCTCCCTTCTAACTTTTATGTCTATGTCAAACTCACAGAACTGATGTACTTATATTCCTCTTGAGTGATAGAATTTCTTTATTTTTCAAGTATTGGTCTGTAGGGATTTGGTTGATTTGTTACAGGATTTCATCATGAGCTGACATTGGTTAGAGAAGCATTGGAAAACCTGGGAGTACTGGACAGCTGTTTCGTGCTAGTTTGGAACTCTTCATCAGTACGCATCCAACGGGGCTCGAACCCAGGACCTTCTGACTACAGGGCGAGTTCGCATAACATTAAGCCACTGGAACCCGATCCAATGGCCAGTACATGAATTCTAACTTCTGCCAATTCACGATATAGCGCGACCGCTAGCCAATGTCTTCGGCGAGTATTTGTCCTCACACCCGACATGCTGCACCCTACTGGTCACGACTTCCCACTGGAACCCCAGGTAACTACCTACCTGAATAGGGCAAGTCGCCAGTGAGCATCTCATTGATATTCAAGTATTGGTTTGTAGGGATTTGGTTGATTGGTTGGAGGATTTCATTTTGATCCGACATCAGTTAGTATTTCTGCTGAAATTCCCATCTAGTAATCTTTCTTTTAAATACCTATTGTCATAATTTAAGAATTCTAGTATTGAATGGTGAGCTTGGGTTTCAGCGGGAGTAAAATATAATACATTTCCCTGAGAAGAGTCCTAAACAGGCATTATTGATTTCACTGTTAGTTATCACTAGACAAGCAACATTATTTCACTTGATTTGCAATTCCTATTGATTTATTTTGTTGAGTGAAAACTCTCAGTCTCTGCTGACATGTTGCAGAGACCGAGCATTTCGGCAGACTAGTGGACAATTCTTTAGCATTTGAAACGGTGGGTAAAGGGTTCAAGCCTTGATGGGAATGCCAAAACTCACTGAGGATGCAATTGCATCTAGATGACGAGTCTCAACACAGGATGAAATATGCATCTTGGATCCCACTGCTACTCATCGCTATCAATCAACACAAACTGTTCAGTTTGTCGTAGAAAATAAGTTGGGTTACTAGAACTGTGCGTAAGAGAGTATACAAGAATGAATATAAGACGTAACAGTTATGGATCAAACTTCTCGTGGTAAGAGACAGTAGACAGTTTTATGGTATTACCTGTTCATCACACTTTTCGTCCAGTCCACCTACAAATTATTGTCAATCTAATTAAATAGAGTAGAATGTACATACTGAATAAATTGCTTTTTTAAGATATAGAGTCAAGTTTTCTAAACAAAACTTAGAAATATGATAAATTTATTTAAAACAGTGAGTTGATTTTTGCAAGCCTTATTACTGACATTTTTAATAGTCGATTGTTGTTATGTTTTCAAATGTCATTTTTTTAATACCTTCGACACTTTCCATGAGCTGATACTTGGTCAGTGCAAGTCTCGATTACTGTGGTCCACATATTCCGATAATTGTATAGTGTTTTATGATACTTTAATTTATTCAGCAGTGTCATTATCACACATCTCTAACACTCCTGTCTGTTTGTTTTCTGTGTATAGATACTACAGTTTGAATGGTTTCGTAAGATCACCTGTATTTTTTCTCCTAACTCTTGCTATATACCAGCGGTCTGATTTAATAACGCATGTCAGTCTTATTTTCAAATATTCGATTCAGTCTTTTATTCAGTGAAACGTTTTTACCTGTAGGAATGATAAAAAGCTTGCATACAGAATTCATTCAAACTATCCCTGTCGTTCTATGTAGAAAAGAAAACCTACTCATAGCGATCTAAATTCAGAGAACAGATCCTTGTGTTCTATTCTACAGCTCTCCAAGACTTCCTAGAGAAATCCATTGTCACAAGACGCTCGAAAGACAACAAAAAGACTATTTTCAAGTGTTGGTTTTCAGGGTTTTGGTTTGACTGGTTACAGGATTTCATCATGAAGAGTACCACTGGGAAACCCGCAAGTATTGTACAGCTGTTTCGTCCCAACCTGGAACTCTTCGACAGTACGCACTCACCGGGGTTAAAACCCAGTACCTTCCGGTTATAAGGCTAGGTCGTAGAATATTAAGCCACTTGAACGAGATCCAAAGGCCTATGATTTTCGTCTTCTGCCAGTTCACTATTGTTTATGATTGGAATTTTAATTTTAATTAATTTTTAATTTTGATTACAGCTTGATTACACACCGTATTTTCAGTAAAAGTATGGAATTTTCAGCATGGATATCGGTAGCCCAAATTTTGCAGGCCGACCATAGATATCAGGTGTGCGTCGGCAGGGGATCGAACCCCAGACCATGTGCATGGTCGGCGAGAGTCCTAACCACTGTGCCACCGACGCAAAGTGTGGTTGTCTTCAGCAATAATAATAACAACATCAAAAGACCAAAACTACCTCAACAGCCCCGTTAGACAGACATACAGACGAGGTAACTTTCCAGGTGAAAAGCAAGTGCTGTAGAGTAAAAGTGGTTAACCAAAATTCGACTGTAAGAATTATCTTAGAACCACGTAGAATATTCCAAGACGGCTGGGATCAAAACCTCAATCCACGAGAATCACACACCAATGCTTCCCTCAGACAATCCAAGATCAGAACAACCTTGATTCACTCAAACAAAATCATATCCTAAAACAACACATAACCAATGTTTTGCACAACTACAAAGAAGAAGCATTAAAATTAGAGATTAAACAAGGACAAAGACATATAACGAGGATCATATCAACACGTGCTGTGTAAATGTCAAAGTAAGGATATATAGTCTAGAAGAATTACGGATAATAATTACAAAGTTAGTTGAAAAACTAAAAATATGTACAGATATTGTGATTAGATCTTTCAGGAGAGATTTTCTAAACAGTATTCCTACCATACTTGGTTCCCTTAGAGAAATGTAATCACCTGAACTGATACGTCAATCTGTATAGCCAAACATCAATCAATCAATCTATCTGTCTTCAATGCTTCAAACAAATGCATCTTTCAGTAGATATAAAGCATAAGTTTTAATATAGTAATTAATTTATCATGTCAACTCACGGAGTCCTTCGAAGTGAAGACTCGAGTAAGACAAGCTGGCTGGCTGCCTACTATCTCCAATGATTTTCCTGAATGTGGTAGACTGGATAATGCGACAGACAGCGGCGGGCAGCGGGGAAACAGGCACAAAATGGATCCACACAAAACTTGGAGGATCTGGACTTCGCCGATGATAAATGTCTGGTTTCCGACAAACTGGAAGATATGCAAATGAAACATAACAAGTTGACGATAGAAGAAGCATCCAGGGAAGATAGGAAGGACTTCAGGTAAACATAGAGAAGACAGAGGTGATGATGAAGATTCATGGCCAGCAGCAACAGAAAGAACAACAGACAACAATCAGCCGGCATAAATGGGAGAAATCTGAAAGAATCAACCTCCCTCATCTACCTACCTACCTGGGAAGCATCGTTTCAACTACAGGTGGACGGATCTGATGAGTATATCAGTGCAGCGGGGATCGAGGAAGCAAGTCAAGCTTTCATCACTCTAAAGTATATGTGGAGATTAACAGCACTCAGCATCAAAAATAAGATCCAGATTTTCAACTCCAATGTAAAGTCAGTCAGTGCTACTATACGGATGGATCAGAGACTTAACCAGTGCGTCACGAAGAGCACTTTGAACAAACTACAGACCTCCATCAACAGCTGTCTTCGCTCAATACTACTCTAGATCAGATGGCCAGCCAGAAAAGATCAGCAACAGAGAGGGATCTCTGGCAATGAGCGAACCAACCCACCGAGGACCGATTGTGCAACAAATATGCAGGAAGGAATGGAGGTGGACTGGCCATACTCTGAGAAAACAAGTCATCAAGTGACATGACACGTCAGGCCATCTCTCGAGTGGAACCCGAATGGGAAGCGGCGAGTTGGTCGTCAGTGCGAGGGTGAGGTGACATGGAAGAGGTCATGTGGAGGGGAGATGAAAGCATGTGGGCAGGCGTGAAGCCAGGTGAAGACGTTGGCACAGAACCTAACGCAATGGAGACGTGCGGCTGAAGCTCTATGTTCCTCTAGGAACTAAAGGAGACAGTAATAAAAATAATTATCTCTAAATGCAAACTTATTTACGTCTGAAAGTAATGCAGTTATAATTGTAAGCAGTATATCACAGAGCCTGTACAATAAGGTTAAGCATATGGAAGAAGAATTTTTCCATAGAAATATTTCAAAGAAACCACTAATAAGTTCAGGGAAACTAACAATAAGAAGATAAATAATAATTAATCTATTAACTATAACCTAAATAATAAGGATTTTAGGGCATCCACAGTGTTGCAATCTAAGAAAATAATATACAGAACCACAGGGTCATACTCTGAGACTGAATACCCTTGTTAACCAGATTAGAAGAAATTAACCTAATCTTCAAAACACCTTTCAGTGACTGTGAGGTCAACCACATAGATCACTCCAGTAGATAGAGGTTAGTTAAGTTACCAGAGCATAAGAATTAAGGTGGCTGTTGAATGATTGATCCCAACAATCTGGCCAACTTAAAGAAAAAGTCATCGGTCACCATACATACCCTAGCACACAAGAAGGTGGGATAGAACTACAGTTCTTAAAGCTAATATAATTAGGTGACTGATCCCTAAATCCTACTTTATCGAATGTACACCGACCATCTGTATTGGAAATGATGCAACACCCATAACCAAGATATGACAAATATTATTACTGATAAGATCAAAGGATACGAATTAATTTGACTAGTATGAAGAAAACTTGAAATATGTGATGTAAGGACTTGGATATGATTATGAGCAACAAATTGTATTTTCACTGTTCTTCAATAAATAAATAATGATATATCCCACAAGTAAGGTTTGGGTTCGATTGCCTACTGATGCATTTCTCAACGTCACCTGGGTTACAAGCTTTTAGTAATCCCGGAAAAGATGAAAAGTTGGATATGAAGCTAACAACCTCACTTCGTATAAAACAGAACTACCATTGCCGAAACTTCAGTCTCAAGGTCCCATATTTCACTCAGAAAGAAAAAATGTATTTTACTAAATAAAACTATTGTTACATATTTATGCTCCATTACAGTCCTTTGTTTCTATTTTTATTTCAGTAAAAGCCAGTAGGGTGACCAGTAGGGTGCAGCTAGTCGAGTGTGAGGACAAACACTCGCCGAAGACATTGGCTAGGGGTCGCGCAATGTCGTGAATTGGCAGAAGTTAGAATTCATGAGCTGGCCATTGGATCGTGTCCCAGTGGCTTAATGGTATACGAGCTCGCCTTGTAACTAGAAGGTCCTGGGTTTGAACAATTGTGGTGGGTGCGTACTGATGAAGAGCCCCAAACTAGGACGAAACAGCTGTCCAGTACTCCCAGGTTTTCCAATGGTTCTCTAACTAATGTCAGCTCATGATGAAATCCTGTAACCACTCAAATCCCTACAAACCAACACTTGAAAAGCCACTTTAGTTATTCCATGTAGAATAACTTCACATTTTTAGAGGCATTACTGAATTTTTGTTACTGACGTGTGAATTGGATTATCTTATTATTTTTTCTCAAAATAATTTGAATAATGAAAGTGTTGACGGTTTTGGTGGTTTAGGTTTCACAGATTGTTTGATGAAACATTCTGGGTAACCATTTTCGAGGAGGATTCTTTTGACAGTGCTCAGCTCCTCTTCCATAGTATCAGGACTGCATATGCTGAGGGTTTTACGGCTCGGTGAATGGATCAAGTTTCGTTCTGTATAAAGGGTACCGAGCTATGGAAGTTTGTATGTTGTCCGCTCCACGTCGGCTTTCTGTAAAATGAATCTTTTTAGTGTTCCATCTTATTCACATCTTGTTAATTGGACGTTCACTGAGCCACAGCATTTACAGCCCTGATACTATGGAAGAGAAAAACTGGACACTCTCAAAAATGGCTACCAAGAACGTCTTATCACAATATCCATGAAGCGTAAACCACTAAAACAGCCCTGACTTTCTGTTCCTAAAATTACTCCACCATAATCTACAATTCAAAAGAGACTCATACACAGAAATACTGAGAAACTGCTTTTCGCGCTCATTGAAGAAAACCTTCTTTGCGGCTGAACTCCGACTAACCTTCACTACGTTATTTAAATTATGACAAAAGAAAACAGTCAGTTATGTACTTTATAAAGTAGTTCATGAATTGTATAAATCTCAAAAGGTGTGCGCGTGTGTGTGGAAATCATAAGATTAGTGGGCAGTTAAAACATTACACAACATGGTGATAATTATGATAAGACAATATTGCAACAAAGCTATATTGAACTAAACAAACAAAAAGTGACAGGTGAGATAATATCAAAAATCATTCAATGGGAAATTAGTAATAACAAACGAAATAATAATAATAACAGAAGGATATGCAAGCTGAATAAACCAAACGAAAAATAAATACAACCAAAGAAGGAACGAAGATTGTAATAGTTTAGCATTGGCGGATAAAGACCATGAAACACGGAGTAGTTGAACAAAATTCTTCTTCACATAGAAGGTACAGCTTTTCTACTTCGATGGCTAAAGCTTCAGCCATACATATGAGTCGGATGCATCAGAATTTTTGAGGCTGGTTATTTCTCGCCTTAAAACATAAATTTAAAGGAAAAGGCTGTATAAATAAGCTGACCAGTATCGATAAATGCTCAACTGTCGCGCTTCTTATAGCCTCACTACTATCTCTTTGTAACCCTGCAGAATAGGGTTCTTGTGCTCTACTGGACAAAACCCAGGTCCACAGCATCGAGTGAATTGACAAATGCACAGCTAACCAACTCTAAGTGCTTTCGATAGAGCATATAAACATATAAGCTTGAATAAAATCCTTGTGTGTGTGTGTGTGTGTGCGCGCGCTTATAACTGAGATTTACATTTGGCCTTCTAAAAACCAAAGTTCAGCTATAAGATTACGAAAGAATCAGCTCACCAGTGACCTTGAATCTATCAATCCAAAAGGTAGAGATAGATGACTTCGCTTCAGAATTTAGAGAATTGGTTTCCTTCGTTTACTCCATCTGGTTGATCCAAAGTCACTCATTCACTCATCTTGTTGGGGTCAAATAGTTCAGCTTCATCCACTATTTTGGTTACAAAAAAATATATATAATTCAATATCTGAAATTGTTTTTCGCTATGTGGTGAGAGATGGTTGCCAGCCAAATTGGTAGACAGTAATTGACGTCAATTTCACCGCTAATACTAACGGATCTCCATCAGGTCTCAGCTTCGTTGAACGGAACTGCTGCATTGCCAGCTGTCTGTCTGTTGGACTGTCGAACTCCGACACCAATCGTTCAACCACTGTCTTCCAAGACCCTGTGCCATCTGACCTCTCTACGCTGTCAAATGCCGCCTTCGCTCGGCCTCTCAACAGCGTCCCCAGCACAACCGCCTTCGCCGCCTGCTCTTTGATACCCACCAACCCAGCAACGGCCTCGAAGTCACGTAAGAAGCTCCGTATGTCTCCTCCTACAAACGCAGTTGGCCATGGGATCTTCATTGTTCGGAGGCAGCGACACCAATTGTAACGACAGAAGGCAAGATTCAGGCAACAGATCGTTTATTAAGGAAAATTGACATATATTTATAGATTTTAATGTACATTATTGTAGATTATTGTTAGTAGAAAATACAGTCTTTTGATTGGTTGTTTCTCACAGAAGGTTAACCTTACATCTCTTTGTGGCTGTGTCAGATCATCTATATGCTAACTGTATCCGCCTACGCAAAGTCTACTGTCCATCTCTGACCTTGTTTTCACATGACTAATATTTGAGACATAAACATTGACGTCAGTTACTGTCTATCAATTTGGCTAGCAACCATCTCTCACCCCAGCTACACTTTCTTGAAACCTCCTCATTACACCTAAGTGTCAGTGTATAAATTCTCTGTTATTAATGGCATAAATATTTAACTATTTATAATATAAATACATATTCTTTGATATATTGGACAGGTCATACAACTTTTAAAAAGTATACAAGATGTTTATTCAATTCAAATTCCTGTTTATATATATTCAACAATTCAACGTCCTTTAAATTTGATTCGAGCTTTTCAAAATGATGAAGGAAATTTGTTAAAAGTGAGTGTTTTTTTGTCTGGTCTTGTGAATTAAACGAGATAAAATACCAGTAACAGGTAATTAATTTATAAAGTGTATGCATTTTATTCTAGAATAATTTAATCTACATAACGAAATCTCTAGATCATTGTGTGATTGGTCTTTATTTAACTACTTTAACAACAAATATGCTCGATAATTAGTGCCTGGCATTCGTGTCCGTGAAGCGTGTCTCATCCTATTTCAGAGTCCGTTGCCGTATCTAACTAATCTTGAGTGACTTATGGTATCCTTACATATGATAAACATGAATAAATAACTTTAAATTATACGCCATGAACCGTGAAGTAATTTGGAAACTACTAGAGCACTATGGCGTGCCCCAAATATTCATCAACCTTATTCAATAGCTGTACGACAACGGCACATGTCAAGTGATCCACAACGGAAAACTCAGCGAGGCGTTCACAGTAAACACAGGAGTCAGACAAGGGTGCTTATTATCACCAATGATATTCCTAATTGTGGTGGACTGGATTATGCGTCAGACAGTGGGAAACGAGAAGACAGGGGTATCCTGGACCGACGTGAAGAACCTAGAAAACCTGGATTTCGCGCGTGGATGATTTATGTTTGATGTCACACAAAATCAAAGACTTACAAGCAAAAACCGACAAACTGGTCGAAGAAGCAGCCGGTGAAGACAGGACTCCAGATGATGAACACAGACAAGACGGAGGTTATGAAAATAACCAACCAACAACAGCAGCAACATCCAGTGCCAGTCACCATCAACGGGAGGGATTTGAAAGAGGTTACTTCATTCAATTATCTAGGGAGCATTGTCTCAACTACAGGCACATGGAACGGACGAGGATGTCAAATCGAGAATCGGGAAGGCGAGAAACACATTCATCAACCTGAAACCAATCTGGAAATCTTCGTCACTCAACTCAACATCAACAACAAAATTCGGATTTTCAATACAAACGTCAAGTCAGTCAGTTCTTCCTCTATACGGATCAGAAACTTGGCCAGCGGGTCACAAAGAATATTTCCAACAGCCTGTTGCAGACCTTTATCAACAACTGTCTTCGCTCTATACTGAAGATCAGATGGCTGGAAAGAATCACCAACAAAAAGCTATGGGAAGAAACAAAACAAGAACCAATCGCCCAACAAATATGCAGGAGAAAGTGGAGATGGATTGGACACTCGCTGAGGAGGCCGTTGGGTGACATCGCGCGTCAGGCCAGTGCTCGAGTGGAACCCGAAAGGGAAGCGGCGAGTGGGACTTCCAAGGGTGACATGGAGGAGATCGTGTGATGAAGAACTGAAACAGTATGGATTAACATGGATGCAGGTGAAAAGTACAGCAGAAGACAGAAGCAAGTGGAGGCGTGCAGCTGAAGCCCTATGTTCCACTAGGAACCCAAGGGAAAAATAATAATAATAATGAGCCATGAACAATCGATAGCCTGCATTATGGCCTAGTGGATAATGCCTTTTCGTCCGAAGAGACTGACAGTGGATTCGAGTCTCAGCAGGAACGCCACCACTTACTGGGAAGCAGATATATCCATCTGATAAGTCTGAAATAGGAGGAAAAAGGCATCCTGGATTCCACTACCAGCCATTTCCCAGCAAGTAACGGATATATTCTTTTATGTTCAGTTAAATATGCTTTTTATATTTCCATGTGAATGTAAGTTCGTGTACCCGTCACCCACTTGGGATATTGTCTGCGATGGAGTGCAGATTGATAAGTAATTTGTAGAAGTAAGAATATTTCTGCGGTTCAATTAAGTCACAGTATACAATCAATTATAAATATGCAAAGAAATCACTCAAGTTATTTATTATAATATTATTGTTCCTTTGGGTTCTGAGTACAATATCCAGCTTTATTTTGTTCTATTCTCCGTAGTCCTCTTCAACTGGCTCCACGATTACCCATAGTCTGTGATCTCCTCCTCATACCATCTCCTCCATTCCACCCTCGGACGCCTTCCCATCTCGTTGTTTCCCATTCGAGTTCCACTGGTGGTTATGCCTGGTGCGCGATATCATTTGAGGGTTTCCCCAGCGTATATCCGATCTATCTCCCTTTTCTTCTGAATATTTGTCGAGCAATCGGTTTTTGGTTGGTTTGTTCCCAGACAGAGTTTCTTGTTGCTAATTCTCTCTGGACATTTGGTCTTCATTAAGAGGTTGACGAATGTGCCTGTTAATAAACGTCTACGACAGGTTGTTGGAAATGCTTTCCGTGATGCGTACGCCAAGTTTTTGACCCATATAGAAGAACTGATTTAACTCGGATGTTGACCACGAATCATTCAAGTTAAAACAACATAATATACTATACAATAAGACAATCACGTTTTTCTGAAGAACGAGACAAGAATCTACAATTAATGAATAAGAGAGAAAACTAATAACTAATTAGGTGATAGTACACAATTTCTGTTGTTTTTAAAAGACGATCTATCAAAATAGGGTGATCTAAGTACCATGTTTTCCTGTCTTCAGTTTGTTATATTTTGTTTTATTGAAGTAGACTTTTTAGTTTTCTTCGGTTCATGGGTTGCTTCACTGGGTGCCACGACATTCATTAGCTTGATTTCTGTCTTCTTGATGTCCTACTGAACGTGATTTGTTTTTTGTCATGCACCGGACTCGTCAGCTGGATATACATATATATTAGCAAGTGATGATATTGCAACTGAAATTTCCAAAACCAATAGTCATTACTTCAAGCATCATAGTGTTAAGCATTTGGCTATGGAATGATAGAAGTTATTCACTAGTTGGAGCTCGTAATTACATAACGTGTGTCTTATTGAAATGAACCGATAATTAACTCTTCATACGTGTTTTTGTTTCCTCCACATTCTATGGAATATCCAGAGGGGGTGTTAAGAAAGCTTTCAGTATTCGCTACGGCTTCATTAGCCTACTAATTAGTTATGAAATTCAGTATCATTATGTGAGATGCACACTCTTGAACTGTTGGGTTACAAGAGTGAAACTCTACTAAAAAGAAGAATGATGAACTTTGAAGTCATGAGTTATCGCACATGATGTCATCGTAATCCCTGAAACACAGTGGGATTGTTACCAACCATATTCATTGACAAGCAATTCAGTTCCTTTGTGGAAAGATAATTCACCGTCAGCTTCCCATTGCTTTAATTTGTATGTCGCTACTGTATGTTTAGAAGATACTTAATAGGTATATATCTAAATACATATATTGTGGCGCTTCGTCTTTAAAATTCACAAGTGTTGGCTTGTTGGGAGTTATTTGATTTCCTTTTTGATCACAAATCAACTTCAGTCAGAGAACCATTACAAACCAGGAAGTACTGGACAGCTGTTCCGTTTTTATTTGGCAACTTTTCAGAAGTACGCACTTGTAACCGCACTAGGGATTGAACCGAGGATCTTTGGTTTACAGGGTTAACTAGTACACCATTCATCCACTGGGATCGGATCCAGTACCTATCAATGCTAACTTCAGACACTGCGATATAGCACCACCCTCAGTCAATGTCATCGGTGAGCATCTGTTCTGACGCCCAACTTGGCGGATGCTGCTTATCATGACCCGCTATTAAAACTCCAGGTGACTTCATCTCGTGGTCAATCAACAGGGAACACCTGACTAATTTTCAAGTGCTGGTTTGAGGGATTTAGTGAATTTCAGTTTTGGACACTTTACTTTTCAGTATTACTCTACAAGAGATGATTTTTTGCTCATTATTCAAGTTCTTCAGCAGTTCAACGGACGTTTTCAAGAAGCTGTCCTCTTTAGTGTTGTGTTTAATTAATTATATTTAATTCTGTTCCAAAATCTTGGTTAGCTGACAATAAGCCTAGTAAAGAGGCAAGGTTGGGTGTGTGGCCGGCAACCCCACCCTCTGAAAGAAACAAATTATCTACTAAAACTTAATAGATTAGGTTTGAAGCCCAATGTTTCAGTATCTGTCAACAATACAAGTGTAAGTAATTTTGGGAGGAATTTTCATTATTCTTTCAGAAGTCTAGTCTTAAATTGAAGAAAAAGAAATAATATGCACTGAACTACACTCATGTGATCGCAAAGACGTCGATAGCCACAAGTTTATTCATCAGTCAGGAATATCATCGTGTCATAAGTCAAGCACCTAATTCACTAGTGAAACAATAATATTGCAGTTACCAGTACTTTGAAAATTATGCCAACAACACTATTCAACAATATTCAAATTTGAATGAACTTACCAATTAGTTTCTACAATCATACCCTCTGTTGATTGGCTCATATGCAAATTAATTGTGGTAACTGTGTAAAAACTTACACCTCCCTTTAACCAATATCATCAGTATAAGAGTCAAATAAATCCATGCAATTTTGCCTTTTATCGTTCTCCGATATTTCTCTTAACAATTGGATTGCAGATTTGTATTGAATATCCGGAAATCAGTTTTATGTATATATTATTATTACTGTTCCCTTGGGTTCCTAGTGAGACATAGGTCTTCAAATACACGTCTCTACCTGATTCTGTCTTCTGCTGTACTTTTCACCTGCATCCATGTTAGTCCATACTGTTTTAACTCCTCTTCACACGATCTCATCCATGTCACCCTTGGAAGTCCCACTCGCCGCTTCCCTTTCGGGTTCCACTCGAGCACTGGCCTGACGCGCGATGTCACCCAACGGCCTCCTCAGCGAGTGTCCAATCCATCTCCACTTTCTCCTGCATATTTGTTGGGCGATTGGTTCTTGTTTTGTTTCTTCCCATAGTTTCTTGCTGGTTCTTGTTCTTTCCGGTCATCTGATCTTCAGTATAGAACGAAGACAGTTGTTGATAAAGGTCTGCAACAGGCTGTTGGAAATATTCTTTGTGACCCGCTGGCCAAGTTTCTGATCCGTATAGAGGAAGAACTGACTGACTTGACGTTTGTATTGAAAATCCGAATTTTGTTGTTGATGCTGAGTTGAGTGACGAAGATTTCCAGATTGGTTTCAGGTTGATGAATGTGTTTCTCGCCTTCCCGATTCTCGATTTGACATCCTCGTCCATTCCTCCTTTATTCAACATCGAATTGTATCATCTCAGACTGTTAGTGAATTTCATGTGTTAGTGTTCAAGGATTTGAGTGGTTAAAGGTGTAATCACAAGCTGGCATCATTTAGACGGGCAATAAAAACCAGAGAGTACTGGATGGCTGCTTCACCCCTTTTTTAAGCGACTCGTCAGCAACACATATACACCAGGGTTCAAACCAAGACTTTCCAGATACAAGGCGATTTTATAGACCATCCAGCTACTCGGACGTGATTCGGCAGTCCATGAATTCTAACTTCTGTCATTTCGAGACATATATACAGCGGAACTACCAGCCGCTGTCATAAGCGTGCAACTCTTCTCTTACTTTACTTGGTGGACTTCACTAGAATTTCAAGTAACTTCCTGTGTAGAACCAGTCACTAGTGAACATCAGACTAATTGTCAGGTGTTGGTTTGCAGAGATTCGATTAGTTACAGATGTGATAACGAAATTAACTTGGCTGATAGGAATACGAATGCAAAAAGGAGTGTATGTGTGGTGAATATTTTTGATTGCATACTAGTCAGTAACTAGTGTAATGTGCCTAGTCCTATCCAATACAGTCCTACAGGAGGTCAGTCGCGAGCCCGAATAGCCTGAATAACGTCTCTGACTATAGCACTGGGTGGCGCGGGTTTGAATCTCAGAAGGGACATCAGTTCCTTCAAGGTTGCAGATACCCCTTTGCTGACGAGTGCCAACTAGCACGAAACCTAGGTCCAAGGCTTCCTGCCGATTGCCTCCAACCATCTAATACCAACAATGTATAGTGAATGTATTAATATAGGGTGTTAAGATGCGTTTTCACCTTGTTGGCACAGTCTAGTTTGATGTATTCTCCGTTGATAATTGATTCTAAGAACCGAAATGATTTTCAAGATGTGGATGAAAGTAAATAATATCGTCGCATGATTTAATTCCTAGTGGCAGCTTTTGTTAGCCTTCAGCAGCCTACGCAATTCAGATAAAAGTCACTTTTTCTAATTTAAACTATCCATGTAGCTAAACCTAGGGAAATGTTTAAGAAAACCCGGTAGATTTATAACATTTAATGAACGTGAACATAGTCTAAACATCCATAGTTGGTAAACGATTGCATAATCTTATTAACAAACGCCTCTAGTGTACACTTTGTACAAAATGTACTTGGTTTTGGAGGTCGACCAGTGATCTTTCTGTTCGTTTCCTTGGAAAAGTTCACAAATGTCTAATTCTTGTAAGTTTAAAACTTAGGCACTTGGGCATTTTTTAAATTCAGTATTCGTCTGTTTATTCAACATATATTAGTATTTAGTGGGTGGGTGATATTTCGAACACGTATAGCCCCACAACTTTGAAACTTGTTTATTATAATTCTAGTTCGTCGTTTCTCATAAGAGTTGAAGAGTTTTCTGAAGAAGACTCAGGGCAGGTAGTGTATGATTAGTCAAAGAAATGATGTTTTATTGTGTGGTTAATCAAATGAACAAACTAATATGGAACTCAGATGTTTAATTAGTTAGAGGTTTCATTAGTTCCGGGGTAGATGTCGTCACCAACCACCACCACCACAAAACAATAGATAACAGTTGTGTTTACTTTTCTAGATCAGATTTTCTCAATAGTGCACAAATAGATGTTAAACGCAGAACTATCAGCTTTACACTGCTGTATGATTTTTCAATAACGGTTTTGACAAGTTAATCCGACTTTTTATCAAATTGTCTCGTCATAGATTAATGGCAAAATTAAACGTTAAGCACCACTAACTACCAATCAGTGAATGACCTCGAATGCACCAATGTGTATGGAATACAAATATTTATGAAAAAAAATGCATAAGTGCTGTATGAAAGTGTTACAGAGGATACCTTGCTCTCATATGTGATCAAAAAAAAGCTCCCAGTTTTAGGTTGGAGTATCAAAAGAGTGTAATTCCATTGTGGGTAAAATGTATTTTGATAAAGTCTCAGGGTGTTATACAGTAATATTTACTGAGCAACAAATGGTGCTCGAAACGTTGTCATCAGTAAATTTTACTGTATAACACTGAGAATTTTTCAGAATAAATTTTACCCACTCTGGAATTATACTTTACCACAGTGCACAAGTTCTATTCTTATATCAACAGAGTAATTTAACCACATTCTATGCATATAGTCATTTAAGTCTTCTAATCCTAACAGTAACCCTAATCATTCCTAAACCTATCCCTAACGTGAAAATATGCGTAAACTAACTGTAATCTAACTCGAACCAACCCTAATGTCGCCTTTATTAGGTTAACCTCTAACCCTAACTTGTCTTTGGCGTAAAGCGTAACTCAATATTTCCCAAACCTAAGCTGAAACTTGCTAGAAATCCCATTAAATAGCATAACACTTCGATGAGCATATTTTATTGATGATGACAGCATTACTTGCCAGGTTTCACTCACTTGCTCAGTGAGTGCTTCAAGGTCAATAGTGTGGTCGCACTCCATTGGCAGTTAGTTAGTCGTGCTTAAAGTTTAACTTGACCAGATTAATTTCCCTTGACAAAATTACACAGGGATGCAGTATTATTCAGTGATGACATTTCAGGCACATTTCATAATCACATCTCTGTTGTTCTAAAATTCAAATAATTTCCTCATGCAGCCAGGTGAGGGCTTATGGCGAGTTGTCATCTGAAGTGGTGACGACTAGTGGCGTCCGTCAAGGATGCCCATTATCCCCATTTCTATTCAACTTCATCATAGATGTACTAATAGACTTAACGCTAACACACTTCAGCGACTCAGGGATTGACTTGCTACCAGAGAATAATCTCGTCGACTTAGAATATGCAGAAGATATAGTCCTTCTAGGCGAGGACGCTGACAAAATGCAGAGTCTACTGAACACCTTGAGCTGCAATCTAAGAATGTTTGGCATGCGATTCGCCCCTGTAAAATGTAAGATGATGCTGCAGGATTGGACTACACCGACCCCTAGATTAGAAATAGGAAGTGAAGTGGTAGAGCGTGTTGACCACTTCACTTATTTGGGAAGTACCATCAGCCAGTGCCAACGGGTTGATCTCCGACGAAGTCTCACCACGGATACAGAGGGCTATTTTCTTATATGCCAGTTTACGCCGTCTCTGGCGCAGACGTGATATCGGGCTATCGACCAAAGGGCGTGTGTACTGCTCATCACTCCGCTCCATCCTCCTTTATGGCTGTGAGACCTGGTCATTTGAGAGCGGAAGACATGAAAAGCCTAGTTAGCTGTCTTTGATCATAGGTGTCTGCGTTCTATCTCCCTTGTGTGTGAAGTGGTATAATAAGGTGAGCAATATTGAGGTTAGGCGTCGAGTGCTAGGTAAGGCGGGGAAATCAATAGACGAGACTGTGAAATTACATCGACTGAGATGGTTAGGACATGTGTTACGTATGACTAGTCATCGCCTTCCTCGACGGGAAATGTTAGCTGATATGGGGTCAGGCTGGAAAAGAGCTAGCGGCGGTCAAACGAAAACATGGCACCTTCAATAAAATCCACAACAGTTAGTCTAAGCTAGCCACGTCAGCAGGTGTAGACTTCCTGACTGGTTGGGGTCCTCGTGAAGGTAAAAACCAATGGTTGGAAACAATTGTTGACATGGCTCAAAATCGTTCTCAGTGGCGCAGATGCATCCACTCCTTATGACTTATTATTTCCAATGAAACTGTTTTGTTCTTCATTATTACTATTCCTTTGTCTCACACCTGTGTTTACTGTCTCTAATATGCATTTCTTCTACTTTCTTCTCTTCTTTTGTGTGCTACATGGAGTGTAGCGACTTGAACTGCCACACATATGTGCAAAGTTCTATGTCGAAAACAAACAGACAGACAGACAGATAATTTCCTTACCCAAGAATGTAGTGGGATGTTTTTGATGTACTTTAAATTAAAGTATGCACTGATAATGGTGTCTAGTTAGGCAATAAAAGCTTCTCAGCTAAATCACCCAGCTTGGAGAACACAACTACACCGAAATCATCCACCTGAGCTATAAATCTTCTCCATTATATCTAGATCTTTTGAAGTGAGATGTTTTCAAAGAAGTTCATGTAACCCTTTCCTTCTTCTTCATGAAAACATTTTTGCATTATTAATTCCCCTGTCATTTGTATAAAATTTTTAGATGAATTTCAGTGACGACGTTATTTCCTGCTTATATGAAAAGCTTACAGAACAAGTTAGAACAGCTCGAACAGCTTTATGGTCAGCTTACCAGTTATTTAGTTGTTGTGAAATACAGGATATTACAAATCAATTAATGAATCGTATGATTGATTCTGTCTCAAAGCATCTACTACGGCCAGTGGAGATAAATGAGCTGACAAGAAGTGAATTATCACAATTCCAGAATAAATTATCCGAGATTGATCAGTTTTCTAGTAAAATATCAAAGAATACAATTGACTCTGTGCATAAAGCATATTCTACAGCAGTGAATGATACTAAATGGCCTATGTATCCACCAAGCTGTAGTAATACAAATTCATGTAGTCAACCGATAATTTGGTCAGGTACATCTCTCCCGTTTTATCAACGTTCAATAATTCAAAGCAATGCTTATAATCAAGATAAAATAATGAACAATTCAAATGAAAGACTGAGAAATTTAATTAGTAATCAGCGTATAGGTGGACAAGTGTACGCGAATTCCACGCTTGTGCTTTCCCAATCTATCCCTCGGTCAATACAACCAACTTTACTGATTACACCATCATTAATTTCTGGTAGTAATAATAATTCATCTCGTTATCCTTGTCATCCACCGAATTCACAGCTTCATCATCATCACCTTCAGCAACAGCAGCCGCAGCAACCACATCAGCATCCTTACCTTCAGCATCAGCCTACTTCTGTTGAATCATGTAGTAATCATGATATATTATTGTCTACTGGTTTTTATAAAAACTGTATGTAAACAAAAGGGTGTTCATCAATGGTTTCAAGATCATATTTATTATTATGTGAAATAAGTGAGAAAAACAGAAACAAAATAGTTTTTTCTTTTTTGTTTTTGACTTCTCTTGATTTGATTTTATTCTCTCCTTTTTTGTCGCTAACTTTTCATTAACTTTGCTCTTTGAATAATCTCATGCTCATGCCCATCATCCTCATCATGTTCTAGTGTTGTTTGAAGTGTTTTTTTTCAAAGTATACCTACATATTTATTGATTTATTCTTTCTCTTCTTCTTACCTTCATTACATGCATAATGTGATAATCATTCAATGTTTCCAATGGTCAATATCTACTATAAATGCATCTGTGATTTTATTTTACTTAATAACTTCTTCATTATGTAAAACCAAATGAAAAGAAAAGTAAAAGAACAAAACAAGACAACAAACAAACAAACAGAAAACGAAATCAAAATAACCTCCTCAATTTAATTGAGTTTATTAAAACAAATCACAACCGATAGAGTAATCGAAACTATTGAATCATTGAACAAGTTTTAGGCTTTATTTATTTTAGTGTTTTTGTTTACAATTTCTTTTAGTTTAAAAGTATACTTACTTACTTACTATGTTATGATTCATTGTGTTATTATTATTAATTTTTTTTGATGGTCTAATTCTATCTATTCAAGTGTTTATCTTTATTTTTCAGTGTTGTCATTACCATTTATGACAACCGCTGTCCATCGGTGTTTATTCAGTCTATCATGTTATAAATGTGTATGCGAGTATTTTGAATGGATGGATATGCATGATTGGTTGGTTGGCTGGTTGGTTGCTGAGTTATTTAGTTAGTAATGAGGTAAACAGTTCGATTGCAGTTCAACTTTTGTCGTTAGGATTGTTCCTTTATTGTTGAAATCTAAGTGTTGCTTATTGTATTTTTAAAATAATTTTTGATTGATTGAATTATTGTATTATTGTTAGTTAGTCTTTAAGAAAAGAAATATGTCAGCTTTTTGAGTTCTATATTATGTTAAAAATTCAAGTTTTGAAGACCTATGGGTGAAATTTTATTTTTTTTTCCTTCACGTTCCCCAATGGAACATAGGGCTTCAAGCTTGTGGCTCGAAGTTTCTGTAGCAGTGGTGTTTATTTTACAGGATGTGGTTGCTAGCCCCATGCCCAACCTTTCCTTTTCACCAGCATTATTTCTGGCTTAGCGAGGTAAAGGAGTGCATCGGCCGGGGGTCGAACCCCGGACCATGTGCATGGTCGGCGAGCGTCCTAACCTCTATGCCACCGACGCCCAATAGTGAATTAATTAGCTAATTCCCGAAATCGATTCAATGTATTACTACCAGTTTGCGCAAGTAGCTGGCCACAAGTCGAATGGTTTTGAACTGATTTGGCTGTCTAAACTGAGTCGGACCTGGTCCACAAATGAAGAACTCTGTCCCATATCAGTGAAACAACCATCCGGTATTTAGATCACTTTAATCTAGCTGGTTACCAGACTACTTTTCGGTGTGAACATTATCGAACTACTCATTTAAGTCAATCAGTAGTATATAGCATCGTGCATTTTATAATGTCACACACACAGACAGAGTGTGTAAACATCTATGTACACTGGTAAATTTCTCACAACATCTTAAATTTGATTTAGGCACAACAAAGCAAATACTACTTTATTTCACTTCGTTCTGTAAGCCGATTGGTATCAAAAAAATATATACGTAGGACTTTGAAGACAGATTTTTTTCAATACAGTATGCCTTATGAGAAACAGGCAAATCAATAAATACTGGTACACCTTGATGTAATTCACCTGTAACTTTCATGTCAAATAAATAGATTACAGACATTTAAAAACAAGTGGAACACGACGTAATCTTGTATGATGTCAATCTAAATAAGTCACATTGTTAGTAAAAAAAGGCTAAATTGATTGGTTGCTCTCTGTGTGCTCATTACTGCTAACTACACATTAAAAAAATACTTTTTTTGAGTTTTCGACTGCTTAATGCTGCTGTAAGAGTATAATCATTTCACACATATACACTGCATACTGCTTATTTTTTCGATTTTGTACAACAATTGTATAGTGAGTGATTTAATTTTTCAATGTTCAGTTCCTATGATATAATTTAGTTTAATTCAGATTAGAAGCATTATCTACACACTTGTTTCATGTTAGCATTTTCTATAGTTTGGTTTGTAAGGGTTAGTGATGTTTTTACGAGTTGATCACGGATTGATATCAGTTAGAGAACCATTGAAAACCAGCACTGGAGTACTGGACAGCTGCTGTTTCATCCTAGTTTTGGGAATCATCGGCAGTACACACCCACCACCAAGGTTCGAACCCAGGACCTTCCGGTTACAAGGCAAGCTCGTATACCATTCACCCACTGGGACCCAATTCTATGGAAAATACCTATCGGTATATTAGAGGGAAAAGAACAAGAAGTTTAGCATACAGATATCTTTCCGGTGATTTTATTTTCAAAAGGTGTTCAGTCGCATTTAAATCCATAAATTTGCATGGATACAATTATTATTTATTTAATTCCACATAGTAACGAAGCCGAATTAAACGTAACAATTATTTTCAACTTGATATGGTTTACGAGAGGTTTAGAGACAAAATTACACAGGATTAGGATATAATTGTGAAATAGATTTTTTAAACGAATTACAATATATGAACAGGAAGAGCATGGAAACGAACTTAAAATAAATGATTTTATAAGTGAAAAAATAGGATGAACTGAATGAAGGCAAAGAGAGAAAATTACACACACAGAGAACAAAACGAAAACATACTGAAGTCTAAAGGAACATACCGAACTAGGTCCATGGTAGTTGTAAAGGCTGGACTAGTTTCTTTTGAAAACACACCTCCGTGTTTTCGATGCATATGGCGATGGCTTCTGCAGCACAAAGAAGTCTGAAACACATTGCGTTTAATAGATTTTTTACACAGTAAACAAAAGTCTACTATGTGAAATTAAACAATTAATAATTGTATCCATGTAAACCGATCTATATAAATGCGATTGTACAGCTACTTTTGAGAATGAAATCGCCAAGAAGATATCTGTTTGCTGAATTTCTTGTTCTTTTCAATCTGATGTCCCGATGGGTATTTTCCATGACTTATCAGACAAACAAACTACCCTGGACTACATGACCTATCTAAATATTATTGGTCATTAGTATGTACTTTTGTTTTTTATTTAACTGAGTAATTGTCATGAACTTTATTTTGTTATTGTTAACCATGTTAGTTGTAAAGCGGTTGTAAAGAAACCACGAAATGACGATATCATCTCACGACATTTGTCTTCTTAATGCCTTATTCAAATATATGATCAATTAACGGAAAACCTAATATATCCCCCCACAGAAATAGAAATCTGAATCACGCAATAACATATTTTAAAGTTTGTGCTAATAAATTAGACAGTTATCATTTATCTTACTTGTGTAGGTGTGAATATTGATTTTAAAAGATTATTCTACTCTGATTGTCAATACATTAAGCTGTCTGCTGCTATCCACTCTCTAGAAATCATCGGTAGACATAAATAACTAAGGCGCATTGGCGTATTGGGTAGAACGTCTTACAACTCACGCAGATTGGGGTGTGATTCTCGGCCACTGGTGCACTCCTTTAACTTATTTACCGGGTAGTAAGCCCGGTAAAAACGGAAGGTTAGGTGTGATGCTTTCGACGTCATCCCATAAAAAGAAAACAAATGATGACCACGTCCCCAGTCTAATGTTTCCTTTAATCAGCCTCTTCCACGTTCTGTCGATCCGAAACCAGTCCATCTTGGCGCATTGGAATTGCTTGCCATGTTACAGGATGGATCTGTAAAGGTCGCCCACGGATCGCAAAGTCTGCCTTCGCTCATCCTGCGTGGCATCCTTTATCTGATGTTCAACCGAGAACAAAAGCGTCAGTCGGTTTCTCCATGTCCTTAGTAGTGGAGTACTACGCATCCGTGACAGTTAAAGAATTCAGAGGTCGATAAGTGGCATAATTAAGGATTGCTTCGATTTGATCTGTATTTATGACTAAGGCGAATAAGTGTACGCCTTGCTTAGCTTATTCATACCTTAGAAAAAGTTTATGAGTGTGCTCCAATATGTGAAAACTGAATGAAACCGAGGAAAACCGAAGAAACATGCATTCATTTAGTGATTCATACAATCAATATCCTTTCTAAATATTTATAATTAAGGAAAACTCAACGAACACTACAATTTGAATACGAAGCAGAATATGTCTGACTTATTTAGAATATGCAGTTTTTATAGGGTTTAGATGTATTCCGGTTGTAGAATTTCATCACGAAGCAAAGTAAGTTAAAGCGATCATTGAAAACCATGGAGAAAGTGGACAGCTGTTTCATCCTGTTTTGCCATTTTATTTCAGCAGTGAGCACATCCATGACCCCATCACTGATTGATCCCGGAACCTTCAGATTACCAGAACAAACTCGTTAACCATTCAGCCACTTGGGCACGAAATTGGGTGGCTCGTGAATTCTAATTTTCATGAATTCGTGACACAGAGCTACCTTAATGCAATGCCTTCTTTGAGCTTCAACTCCACCTTCATATGGTGGACCCCATTGTTTACAACATCTCACTACAGCAGCAATCAGTGATCTGAATGCTGATATATTTAACTCATGGGATTTGTGAGGATTTGGATCATTTCCGGTTGTTAGAACATTTAACCTAGAACAACAGATGACATAATATCGGATTCAGTGATATTACTGGTAAAATAATGCGTACTCAGTCTAATTGGATTCATAGTGTTAATTAATCGACAATAAAGAGCAGTTCTAATAAAAGGCTAATATATTAGTAGAAAAATATTTCAACTAACAATATTTAGGTATGAGAACACTTTGCTGCCTCCAGATAAATGAAGGGAGTCATACAGACCCTTCTGTGGGGATAATAAAATAAGGAATTGTCATTTTCTATAGAATTATCATTATAGACCAGAAGAGATACCAATGGAAATTAACAACTTTCTAAAATTCCCACTACACTGTTAACCCCTATTTGGATTCCTTGGGTCTTCTTACTACTGTAAAAAAAGGAATTCAATAAAATTTTATAAAAATTAAAACAAATAGACAAGTTTTCTGTGTTAAACTTGACTCGATCTTATCGTCAATGCCTTTTTGGGACAAACAATGGAATATGTTGGATGAAAATTTTGGAAAAGTTCAGTCTATAGGATCTCACAGATACATCTGTTGACTTGAAGTGTACTCTATTTATAAATCCCTAATTGTAGAGTGAAAAGTATTTATTTTGATTAGATGGTGTTCTATGAACTAGATGGTTTGATTACGTAGCTTTCATTGTCTTTCTAGTCACCATCTGCAGTTCGAACTTCAGTATGAAGTGGGCTTATTAGAATCCTCCACGAATGATATAATTGTATTTCCTGACAACCTTAGTTGTGTTTGGCTATTAATCTGCATTAGTATTTTGATCAATTTGTAGTTAAACTACTTTATTAATTCAAGAATTTATCTCGTTTCATCTACTGTAAGTCGTCTGCATGTACCTACAAATATCTTCGCAGATATATGATAATTTTCAAGATTTACTTTGTGGGGATTTTTTATGTGTTTCAAGTTTGAACACAGACTGATATGAAATCCCCACAAACTAACCCTAGAAAATTAATCTGATGCTCTCTAGTGACTAGCTACAGGAAGAAGTTCCCTGGAGTTCTAGCGGCCTGCGGGTCCATCCAGTTGGAAGTAAGGACAAATACTCACCGGTATCACTGACTGCCGACAGTTGCGTCAGAATTCATGAGCAACTGAGTAGAATCACAGTGGCAGAAGGTCCAAGGTTCGAACCCAGGTGGTGGGTGCGTACTGACTTACTGATGAGTCTCAAACTATGATGAAACAATTGTCCGGTACTCCTTGGTCTCCAATAGTCCTCAAACTGGTATCGATCCGTCGTCAAACTTGAAATATGTCTGTTACCTTGACGTTGTGGTCAGGCTTGCATATCACAGTGAATTAACTAACTATGCAGGCGTTCCTACTGCTCCTACTGTCTCGAAAATGTCACTTGGATAGAGGTTAAACTAAAGACGGTTACCATCATAGTGTAAGTTTGTTCACTATGTTGTAGGTCTGAAGGTAAAGTTATACTGACGTTAGTGCAGTAAGATGTTTACCTTAGACGACTAGTAAGCTAGGTGTGAAGCAACTCCGCTCTGGGGCAAAGAGTCAGCCTACAGAAATTCCTACATTCCACTGAGGCTCGTGAATTCTTTGGTAGTGACTCAGACATTGAGCACTTGCATGGTTGACGAGAATTCTACCACTGAACCACCAATGTAACTACTGACTGGTTTGAATAGTTTCCGAGTATTCCTGTCAGTAATTAGTGCTTGCTAGCCAGATCAAAATGATACATAAGCATGGGACGGAAAATAATGAATTCAGTTCATCCATACGTGTATTGTAAACATGTATTTGAAAGATAAACACAAATTGAAGCTTACGGAGAACATGTGTAAAGAATAACCAGTCAAGTTAACAAACCAATCTTCATTATTTAAGTGTAAGTTTGTAGGGATTACATTGATTGGTTACAGAATTTCATCATGAGTTGACATTGCTTAGAGAACCATTGGAAAACCTGGAAGTGCTGGACAGCTGTTTCGTCCTAGTTTGAGACTCTTCATCAGTACGCACCCACTGGGATTCGAACCCAGGACCTTCTGGTTACAAGCCGAGCTCGTAGACCATTAAGCCACTGGGACCTAACATTCACTATCCATGGGATACTCACTAGCTACTCGCCCTATTCAGGTACGTAGCTACCTGGGGTCCTGGTGGGAAGCCGTGACAAGTAGGGTGCAGCAGGTCAGGGTGTGTGAGGACAAACGCTCGCCGAAGACATTGGCTAACGGTTGCGCTATGTTGTGAATTGGCAGAAGTTAGAATTCATAGGCTGGCCACTGAATGGGCTCCCAGTGGCTGAATGGTCTCCGAGTTCGCTGGCCTTGTAACCAGAAGGTCCTAGGTTCGAGCCCTGGCAGCGGGTGCGTACTGCTGAAGAGCCGCAAACTAGGACGAAACAGCTGTCCAGTACTACGCGGTTTTTCAATGGTTCTCTAACCGATGTCAGCTCATGATGGAATCCTGTAAACTAATCTTAAACTGAGTATTTCTATATCCTACTAAGTTATCATGTCTTAAAAAAGAAATCTAATTTGATTAAATTCAAAATTTAATTTAGTTTGTGTGTATGTAAGCCTAAAAAGTACATTGTAGGCAGTGAACTCTCTTCCTCGTATAACATTTAGTATACTTAATTGATGTTTACTATTGATCGAAAAAGAGTACAGAAATCAAGTGATTGAACTTTTGTTGATTGATTTCCTATCCAGTTGTCTTGTGGACATATTTACAAGAAGAATTAGCACTCACTGGTTGTATTTTGAGAGGATTTATAGCTGTGTCAGTTATAGAACAAGTTAGAAACAAATTTGGAGACTGGTTTGTAAGCAAATATATATATATACACATTGCATGGAGGATTTCATCATGAGCTGACACCATTTGGAGAACCACTGGAAAACCTTCAGGGAGTACTGGACAGTTGTTTCATCCTAGTTCGTTTGTCTTCAGCAGTACGCACCCACCACCAGGTTTCGAACCAAGAAACTTCTACTTTCAAGGCGAACTCGTAGACCATTGAGCCTTCGGGACCCAATCCGGTGGTCCTTGAATTCTAACTTCTGCCAATTCACGCACGACATAGCGTGACCATTTCGCAATGTCTTCTTCGAATGTATATATTTTCAACAACAGAAGTCTTTCTGGTTAACATTATGGCTAGATCAATAAACAAATGTTTTAAAACAAACAGAAGTTGGAATTCATGCAATGGTTGGCTGGCTATTGGATCATGTCCCCCCCCCTCATTGGTGGCTGGCTGAATGGTATACGATCTACCTCTCCCGACTTGTAACCAGAAGGTCCTGGGTTCCAGCCCTGGCAGTGGGTACGTACTGATGAAGAGTACCAAACTAGGATGGAGGGAACAGCCGGCTGTCCAGTACTCCCCACTGGTTTCCCAATGGTTCTCTAACCGGTTTCACCTCATGATGAAATCCTTTAACGAAACAGATAATCCCCTTGCTTTTCTTGCCTTTCAAAAACTATGCTTATGTAATAAACATGTAATAAATGGAGTCTTCATCCATACTACTGGTGTTCAATTTTATTCAGAACTTTTTAATGTAAGTGTTAAATTTTGGCTATTGTTGGAATATAATTCAATGTTAGATAATTTTATTTTACATATTACACACACACACTGCATTTATAACTGGATATTTGTTATTATTTTGATTACAGCTTGATTCCACACCGTATTTTCAGTACAAGTGTGGAATTTTCAGCATGGATATTGGTAGCCCAAATTTACAGGCCGACCATAGATATCGGGTGTGCGCCGGCAGGGAATCGAACCCCGGACCATGTGCATGGTCGGCGAGAGTCCTAACCACTGTGCCACCGACGCAATGGATAGCGTTTCCAGCCCAGATTATTGCTCATAATCATATCGATTTATTCAAACAGCTTCATAATTTGCTTTATATATACATAGTTTTTCTATTCTTCATGTTATTCACATTGTAATTTTCCATATAGCATGGATAGGTATTGCTTCATTTCGATTGCACATGTTTGATGTTGATTAGGTGAACAAAGAAGCTTCAGTGATAAACCTCTCTGTCTCTCCAACTAACTATATTACTTTGTTAATACTTTCATCCTTTCTCGCCCTAATTTATGACTGACCCCGATCTACTACTGGTTCTCTTACCAAGGTCAGCTCATGATGAAATCCTGAAACCTATCAATCATCAAATCCCTACAAACTAATACTTAAGTATCAATGAGATGCTTACTGGTGACTGGCCCTATTCAGGTAGGTAGTTGCCTGGGGCTCTCGTGGCAAGTCGTGACCAGTAGGGTGTGTGAGGAAAAATACTCGCCGAAGACATTTGCTAGCGGTTGCTCTATGTCGTGAATTGGCAGAAGTTAGAATTCATGGGCTGGCCATTGGATTGTGTCCCAGTGGCTGAATGGTCTCCGAGTTCGCTGGCCTTGTAACCAGAAGGTCACAGGTTCGAGCCCTGGCGGTGAGTGCGTACTATTGAAAAATCCCAAGCTAGGACGAAACAGCTGCCCAGTACTCCCAGTTGGTTTTCCAATGGTTCTCTAACCAATGTCAGCTCATGATGAAATCCTGTAACCAATCAATCAAATCCCTACAGACCAATACTTAAATAATACCTGATCTACTAGTTTGACCTGTGTAATTTTGACCTCACAGCCATTAGATAGTATTTGATAAATTATTTATATTTTTTTCTAATTGGATCTATGGTGTCATTGTTAAGACCCAGCATAAAATAGTATATCATCCTTTCTCACGAATCGTGCGATTTTATCATGTGATGGAGTTACTGTTATGAATGCATCATTCTTCATGCATATTGTGATTTGTGTGTGTGTGTGTGATCAATTCATCGTCTTTTGTCTCACCTTGATTATTGTTGAATCGTCAGCCAATCAGAATAGACAGATATATCCAGCCAATAAGAACAGTCCATTCTCAAGGTTGTGAGGCGACTTTATTATGGTAAAGCAAATCTATAAATATGATGTTTTGTTTCCTAATAAATGCACAATAATACAGCATCTTAAAGTCACAGGCCAGCCAGCCTTTGTCTTTTGATATTTGTGTGGCTCAGTGAATCGGAAGGTACAACGGACAAATAATTAATTACCGTTATAGTAATTAACAAGCGCAGATATAACAAATTGGCGACGGATCAGTTCCGTTCACTCATAACAGTCTTCGAAATGACAAACTTTATGTCTGAGAGAGATATGGTGGGCTGATTTAAATGACAATCTAATTCCAGCCTCACTAAGAATCCTACGTAGGGCTTCTGATGTTCCTGATTTATTTGCCAGTACTATCCAAGCTTTGAATTCTGTATTCTTTATGCTATTTTCATTACTTCCATTGCGACGGTAGATGATAAGAGACTTGGTAAAGAAATGTTTATTTGCAGTTTGGTGCATCTATATTAGCGAAATTATGTACACCTTATCTTCAACGTACTATTTGTGCAGATATTCCGTCGTGTTGTGCTACCTCTGCCATTCACCTTGTGTTTCTTTGTCTTCTTTTAGCGTCTGTCATGTTTTGCCGCAACACTGGTTCATTTTCTCTCTTTGACGTCAAGTTTATCTACTCGCTATTTGATATTTTTATGCTGATAAACATCTTTTTATGTGTATCAGTAGCACACTCTACACCATTATTACTTTTGACCATAAATTTGTTTATAACTAGGGGGGCGGGTATTGGTGATCTCATTGTCACCCCATTTGTTTGAATATGTCATTTATTTATTAATACTTTCCTAATGTGTGTTATTTCAAATAAACTTATCCAATGTGGAATTACATTCTACACTTACATTAGTAACCCCGTTTGTTTGTTTGTGTATTTAACTTTGGAATTTGAATACAGTGAAATTTAGATGTGATTGTACACCTGTTATTTCATCAACCGACAGCTTTGGTCTATTTGTGAGTTCATGATCAGTGTCCAGTTCTCATTGCCAACTGCCTCTAGATCTGCATTTATTCGGATTTTTTTATTCCTTTACATTCCCAGTGGAACATAGGGTGCCTTCAAGCTAGAGGCTTGAAGTTTCGCTAGCAGTGGTGTTCATTTTTAAGGCATGGATTTGCTAGCCTCATGCTTAACCTTCCCCCTTTACCAGTCGTACTCCTGGCTTACTGCGGTAAAGGAGTGCATCATTGGTTGGGGATCGAACCCCAAACCATATGCTTGGTTGGCGAGTATCCTACCGCTGTGCTGCCAACGCACATTCATTCGGATATTGATGCATAAACTCTGATCCTTGATGTTTTATTAATCACACTAATTCAAATGCCCATGACTAATAAGTCATTACGTAAATGTAAAGCTTGATGATAATTCCCCGAAAATACATATTTGCTTAAATCGTGTTCTTTAAATTTCAAACATCAAAAATAATCATTTTTAAATCTTTTGCTGTTTCAACATTATCTAACTTTCGTTTCATTACGTATGAATTAGTTAACCTAGATTCTTTAGCTAGAATTCTAATTGGCCCATCATTGCTTTAGAGGAATAAATTTATTAGTGTCCGTTGTTCTATGGGCCATTATAACGTCAGTATGAAAAATAATTGCTTAGTAATCAGGATATTATCGGAAAAATTTGAAAATACTAGACAACCTCAAGGAATCTAGACTTTAAGACTGAATTTGATGCATCAGTTAAATATCAGAATTGGAATTTATCATCATTATTATTGTTTCCTTTAATTCGTAGAGGAACACTGGGCTTCAGACGTACGTCTCCATTGCATTCGGTTCTCTGTCAACGTTTTCACTTGGCTCCACGTCTGCTCACATGCTTTCATCTCCTCTTAACATGACCTCCTCCATGTCACCCCACCCTCTCACTGACGACCAACTCGCAGCTTCTTATTAGGGTTACACTCGAGCGATGGCCTGGCGTGTCATGTCACTTGATGGATTTCTAATAGTATGGTCAATCCACCTCCATTCCTTCATTCTTATTTGTTGCACAATCGGTTCCTGGTGGGTTGATTCGCTCCCAGAGATCCCTGTTGCTGATCTTTTCTGGCCGGCCATCTGGTCTTGAGTATTGAGCGAAGACAGCTGTTGATGGAGGTCTGTAGTTTGTACGAAGTGCTCTTTGTGACGCACTGGTCAAGTCTCTGATCCATCCGTATAGTTGCACTGACTTCACATTGAAGTTGAAAATCCGGATCTTGTTTCTCATGCTGAGTGCTGTTGATCTTCACACAGACTTGAGAATAATTAAAGCTTGTCTTGCTTCCCCGATCCTCGTTGCTTTGACACCCTCGTCAGTTCCGTCAGCCTGTAGTTGAAACGATGCTTCCCAGGTAGATAGGTATGCGAAGGAGGTTGTTTCTTTCAGATTCAGTTTCTCCCATTTATGATGATTGTTGTCTGTTGTTGTTGCTGTTGGCCAGGAATCTTCATCATCACCTCTGTCTTCTCTATGTTCACCTGAAGTCCTTCCTTTCTTCCCTGGATGCTCCTTCTATCGTCAACTTGTTGCTTTTCACTCGCATATCTTCCAGTTTGTGGGAAATCAAACAAATATCATTGACGAAGTCCAGATCCTCCAAGTTTTATTTATGGGTCCATTTTGTGCGTGTTTCCTCGCTGCCCGCCGCTGTCTGTCACATTATCCAGTCTACCACATTCAAGAAAATCATTGGAGATAGTAGGCAGCTAGCCAGTCTTGTTTTACTCCCGTCTTCACTTCGAAGGATTCATTGAGTTTTCCGTTGTGGATTACTTGGTATGCCAAATTGTCGTACAAATGTTGGATGAGGTGTAAGCCAAATTAAAATTAATTTTTTATCTAGTTAAGACGTATCTGCAACGCTGAATTAACGAATATATTCTCAGAGGTTAGAAAACACCTCCGAAAGGGTACCAGATGCATATCTCCATTCTAATTTGTTATCCACAGTCTCTTTTAGCTGACTCCACAATCGCCCATTACGTTTCGATTCCTCCTCACATTTTGTCCTGCATGTCATCTGGGAGCCACACCAAACTCGTCGTTTCACATTTGGGTTCAAACTGAAGATCTGCTGCGCTACGTTCCGTCTCCTCGGCATATGTCCACATCATCTACTATTCCTCCTTCATATTAGTTAGGCAGTGGGTTACTTATAGACTGACTGCCGGACTACCTAGTTTATCCGCTTATCTGATACTGAGGATCTAGCCGGCGATGGAATTACTTGATGAAAGTCTTCAATAGTACGTAAGAAAGGTGCGGAGTGAATGGCTGATTTCATTTGCCGATAGTAGAATGGATGTAAAATTTACTATTTTAAATTGAATCTTTGTTTTATATCATAGTGGATAAAACTAATTTGATTAAAAAGTGTAAAGATCCCACAATAGAAAAATATCTTAGTAGGGTTTCAGTGTTTCTCCGTCACAATAACACTGACAGTTACCAAATTCTTGAAGTTATTGGAAAAAGTTCTACGCCAGCAAAACAAACCTGCATTAATCTGAAATCAGTGTGAAAATCTACTGCACCAAAAATTAAAAGGAAAAACAAGATTCAGATTTTCAGCATTAGTGTCAAGTCAGTCACTGTTTCTATGTGGCTCAGAGACTTTTATCAACATGCACCCACTTTGCTCTATAGATAGCCTGTTAGAATTGACTGGAGACAAGGAACTCCGCCAAACAAACAACTAACCAAAGACCTATTATCCAACAAATATCCTGAATAAAATGGAGATTGCTCAGGTGCATACTAAGGAGATCACTGAGTGTTATCGCGCTGCAGGCTATCACTCCAGTCGGACCCGAATGAGAATGAAACAGTTGAGCATCCGAAGGTGATAGATACTGTAGAGATCGTGTGAGTAAGAGGACGATGAGAAGGAGGAGGATGATATGAAGGCTTAAAAACTAAACTGGATCCGGTGAAAAGACGACTGCAGAAAACAAGATGAATTGGAGATTTTCTACTGAAGTCTTATACTCCACTCTGAACCTAAAGGAATTGTAATATAATGATATTAGATGGTTGGAGGCAGTCGGCAGGAAGCCTTGGACCTAGATTTCGTGGTAGTTGGCACTCGTCAGCAAGGCGTATCTGCAACCTTGAAGGAACTGAAGTCATTTTTGAGATTCGAACCCGCGTCACCCAGTGAGCACTACAATCAGAGACGTTACCACTGAGCCATTCGGGCTCGCGATTGACCTCCTGTAGGACTGTAGTGGATATTTTGATTTGACACTAGTAAGTAGTGTAATGCGTCTAGTCCTATCTTTGGTGCAGACTGAATTCTATCAATCAGGTTGTAACGTGGCCACCACTCTATGTAGCTCGCCATCACGGTGTACATTGTTTATATATATATATATATAATTGTGATATAATGTAACAATAATCGTGTTTACTTAAATCATAAAACTCCTTAACGCTATGCTTCGAAAAATGCTGACACCGTCTGATTCAAAAATAGCCCATTTGAAACAGAATTCACCAGATGTAAATGGTTGAAATTTTGTTGATTGTGTTTTATTTCATTAAACATTACAGTCTTGTTCTCCTTGGTGTGTTTCATACTACGACAAATTCAAATTATTGTTCCTTGATTAGGATTTTTCTTGTGATATTGATTTGATCTCTGACGCCAATAAGTAAAAACACAATATTCCAGAGACTCGCGCTCTTTAATGCCTCTCTAACTGATACCGATTCATGTTATGGTCTACAATGAATACGAATCAGAATCCCCGACATATATTCAAAACAATCCGTAATGTTTGCGAATTTAGTAAATAAGAGTGATAGGCAATAACCTGACTCAATTTGGTGGTTGTTTACTAGCAGTACAATCCAGGATGCGCATTCTGCTCTATTTGGGACTCGTCATCTGGAAGAACCTGCATTCTCCAGTGGGCGATATTATCCCCAGTGAGGCTCGAACCCAGTACTAGTCGTTTCAAACGCCCAAGCGTTACTCAGTCGACCACTTGGGCCATAACAGTCACCTGTTCTGCAATGGGTGTCAGTTATTATTTATTCTGATTTTCCTGTTGAGCAACTCGACTGAAATATTTAGCTTTGGCGTTGACAACGATGAGTCCTGGATTTGAGCCTCAGCAGTAACACCATCAGTCACTAGAGAATGCAGGTAAGTCCAATGACGAGCCCTGGATAGGACGAAACGCATCTCCTAGATTCCACTGCTAGTCACCATCCTCAGACATTATCGAATCGCCTGCACAAAGAGTCGACATGTCAACAGAAGCCGTAAGAAATTTCTCTCCAATCAATAATCAGCGGGGAAATCAAAACAGAATTTAAAATAAATAAATCATAAGAGTGGAAGGTAATTTTATTAGCAATGTAGGTAAGATTTTCATTTTTTTTATGTTATTCCACTTATTTGACTATTTGAATGACCATTAATTTTTAAAATTCTTTTATATTATGTTTTAGTGTTTAGAAATATTCTCTACCTCTCTCCCTCTGTCTAACCTGGAAGGCAAGATCTTTTGAAAAACTTCATCATATTGTCTGTAACTAGAAAATAATTATGACTGCAAATATGGGATTATTGTTATATTTGAAGGAGTTGATAACTTTAACCATCAAAGTAATCCTTAGCATTATTTATGATTGCTTTGAAACACTGAAATTGTACATGTTCCCTGTTTACAAGGATATCAGTGAGGATGTTATATTAATTACAGGTGAGTAATTTATCTAACTGAAGATGCCTGTTAAGACATTTACAAATTTGTCATCAGATCCTGCATTTTTATACGACCATTATAATTAATGGAATATTGTTTTAATAAGAACATTAAGGCTGTTTTAAATTACACTGAATCATCAACAGTATCGACAAATTACATTTCAAGAGCATCTGTAAATGATGATGTAACTGCTGACGGGTCCCAAACTAGACTGACGAAACAACTGTCCAGTACTTCGCGCTGGTTTTCCAATGGTTCTCCAGCTGATATCAGCTCATGATGAAATCCTACAACCAATCAAACAAGAAATCCAAATGAACTGTTGTCAAGATTTGACAGAATAGTTCTAAAATATTTGGGCGCCGACTGAGAAGTAGACATTTGTAAAAAATCATATTTGTAAAATATCAGCGAGATTGAAATGAATAATTCCAACGTTTCGTTCTGCAATCTGGTCCGAACTTCTTTTACAAATGTCTACTTCTCACTTGGCGCCCATATATTTTAGAACTATTCTGTCAAATCTTGACAACAGTTCATTTGAATTATTTTGAAATCGAATTAAATTAACAAAGAAACTGTGTAACTGGCACAATAATCGTGTTTTCACACTCCGTTGTCTGCAACAGAATTATTATAATATTATTGTTCCCTTGGGTTCCTAGTGGAACATAGGGCTTCAACTGCACGCCTCCACTTGCTTCTGTCTTCTGCTGTACTTTTCACCTGCATCCATGTCAGTCCATACTGTTTCAACTCCTCTTCACACGATCTCCTCCATGTCACCCTTGCACTGACGTCCCACTCGTCACTTCCCTTTCGGGTTCCACTCGAGCGTTGGCCTGACGCGCGATGTCACCCAATGGCCTCCTCAGCGAGTGTCCAATCCATCTCCACTTTCTCCTGCATATTTGTTGAGCGATTGGTTCCTGTTTTGTTCGTTCCCATAGTTTTTTGTTTGTGATTCTTTCCGGCCATCTAATCTTCAGTATAGAACGAAGACAGTTGTTGATAAAGGTCTGCAACAGGCTGTTGGAAATATTCTTTGTGACACACTGGCCAAGTTTCTGATCCGTATAGAAGAACTGACTGACTTGACGTTTGTATTGAAAATCCGAATTTTGTTGTTGATGCAGGCTGAGTGACGAAGATTTCCAGATTGGTTTCAGTTTGATGAATGTGTTTCTCGCCTGCCTTCCCGATTCTCGATTTGACATCCTCGTCCGTTCCTCCTGTAGTTGAGACAATGCTCCCTAGATAAGTGAGTGAAGTAACCTCTTTCAAATCCCACCCGTTGATGGTGATTGGCGCTGGATGTTGCTGCTGCTGTTGTTGTTGGTTGGTTGGTTATTTTCATAACCTCCGTCTTGTCTATGTTCACCTGGAGTCCTGTCTTTGCTGCTTCTTCGACCAGTTTGTCGGTTTTCGCTTGTAATTCTTCGATTTTATGTGACATCAAACATAAATCATCCACGCGCGAAATTCAGGTCTTCTAGGTTCTTCACGTCGGTCCAGGATATCCCTGTCTTCTCGTTTCCCACTGTCTGACGCATAATCCAGTCCACCACAATTAGGAATATCATTGGTGATAATAAGCACCCTTGTCTGACTCCTGTGTTTACTCCAAACGCCTCGCTGAGTTTTCCGTTGTGGATCACTTGACATGTGCCGTTGTCGTACAGTTGTTGAATAAGGTTGATGAATATTTGGGGTACGCCGTAGTACTCGAGTAGTTTCCAAATTACTTCGCAGTCAACGCTGTCGAAGGCCTTCTCAAAGTCTATGAAGGAAGTTGAGGTAGAGGTTTGATTGCCATTCCATGCTTTGTTCGATGATGATGCGTAGGGTTGCAATTTGGTCAGAACATGATTTGCCTTTCCTGAATCCAGCTTGTTCTGGTCGGAGTTCTGTATCCAGTGCGTCCTTGATTCTCTCCAGGATGATGCGACTCAGGATTTTACTTGGCGTCGACAGGAGCATGATTCCTCGCCAGTTTTTGCAGAGTCCCAGGTCGCCCTTCTTTGGTAGTTTCACTAGGTAACCTTTCCTCCAGTCAGTAGGCACCTTTCCCTCTTTCCAGATCTTTTGCATTAATGGAGTCAGCATATCTCCTGTCGTCTCTGGGTCCGCTTTCAGTGCTTCAGGGGGTATTCCATCTGGTCCAGCTGCTTTTCCAGCTTTCAGAAGCTTGATTGCATTCAAGAATTCAGCTTTCGTTGGACGATTGGTGTCAACTTGCAGTTGTGTACGTGCTGTTGTTGGTATTACAGGACGGGTTGTAGGTGGTGGTCGGTTCAAGAGTCCTTTGAAGTGGTCCGCCCATTGTTTAATCTGTCTTTCTTCTTTGGTAATTGGGTTCCCTTGGCTGTCTTTTATAGGTTTCACTTGTGTTGATCTCTTCCCAGATAGAAACTTCGTTATCTGATATAGTGTCCTCAGGTCCCTTTTGCCTGCTGCCTTCTCAGCTTCAGTAGCCAGGTTGTCGTAGAATTGTCTTTTGTCCTTCCTGGCACTCTTCTTCACTTCTTTGTCCAGTGCTGTGTAAGTTGAGCTCAGCGTCTCTTTCTCTTGTCCATCTTTGCATTGAATCATTTTCTCTTTCACCATTCTCCTCTCCTCTATTAGCTTCCAAGTGTCCGTTGAGAGCCATTCCTTGTCTTGTTTCTTCTTTCTTCCTAAAACCGTTGAACACTTTTCGTTGAAAATTACCTTCATAGAGTTCCAATGGTCTTCCACGGATGATTCCTCAGTGGTGCCATGTAGTGTTTCCTGCCTTGCTCTGACAGTTGCAGTGAAAGTGTCCTGTGTGATTGTGTCCTTCAGTTTGTGAGTGTTGAACTTGCATTGTGGCCTATCCCCAGGTATCCTCGAGGCTTTCAGCTTCACCTTGAAAGTCCCTTGTACTAGATAGTGGTCTGAACCCACATCTGCTCCTCTCCTCGATCTTGTGTCCAGTAGGCTCCGTCTCCACTTCCTTGAGATTGAAATGAAGTCTATCTGGTTTTTGGTGTGTCCATCTGGTGAAATCCATGTCACCTTGTGTATATCCCTGTGTTTGAACACACTGCCACCAATCACTAAATCATTGAAGGCGCAGAAGTCTGAGAAGAGTTCGCCATTTTCGTTCATTTCACCGAGGGCCTCACGACCCATGGTGAGTTCTCTTCCTGTGTTGTCTCCTCCCAGCTTCGCATTCATATCACCCATCAGGATTTTGATATCGCTCTTTGGGACGTTGTCCATTACTGTTTGTAGTTGACTGTAGAAATCCTCCTTCTTCTCATGTTCTGAGACGTTTGTAGGCGCGTAGCATTGAATGATTGTGACCTTTTTTCCTTTTGAGTTGAACCTGGGTGTCATTATCCTGGAGGAGATTGGTTCCCACTGCATGAGAGCTTTGGCCGCTGTTGGTGAAATCATGATGGCTACTCCCTCGGTGTGCTCGTGATCGTCCTCTGGGTGACCGGAGTAGATTATTCTCTCTCCAGTTGGTAGTTGGCACCTTCCGCATCCGTTCCATCTCCTCTCGTAGATTCCCAACACTTCTATTTTATATCTCCTCATTTCTGCGGCTACCTGAGCAGCCTTTCCAGTTTCGTACATTGTACGAACATTCCACGTCCCCATCCCTATTTTTGCTTTCATCGAAAGAAGGCACATCGGCTGACTGGCTTCCCGAAGGCTTTCACCAGCCTGCGTCATTTCACTTCCCCGATTCCAGCGAAAAATAAGGTTATTGTTTGTATTTTTAGAATTTTGAATATATTTGTGCGCTGAAGTTTTAGTAGCAATTAGGTTAAGTTTTGGGGTTGGAGTTGCTAGCACCACGCCCCAACCCTCCCTCTTTATCCGGGCTTGGGACCGGCTAGAATACTAGTGACCTAGTAATCTAGGCGAGCTTCTGCAACAGAATGCATATCCTAAATCCGTAGCTGTCGAGTCACCTGACAACTCCAGTAGGTCGAATAAAGCAGTTCAATCTTCAGAAAGAAGACAAAGCAATAAGTCCGACAGGGTGCTTCTACTAAACTCTAATCCTAAACAACAGAATTTTGAAAATACGTCTAATCATAAAATTCTTGATACTAACAGTTTGAACAGACATGAAGGCATGATGTTAGCTGATGCATAGGAAATCCTGATTAATAAATAAAAATGGATATGTATCACTAATTATTAATACTTGGTCAAAATTTTCGACTGTCCATACCTTCTTATGGAAACGTTAAGAAATGTTTTACAACTGTTTACCCCCACACACACATACACACTCTGTTTAAAGTGTTTAACAAAGGTAGACCAATATTTGTAAGTCCGAAGTCAAATTTTGATCACAGCTCATAAAATTTTGTTTATTATACTTGTTGATACTTTTTGAATGACTCATGATTGGACAAAGCTTTTAAAAACAAGAGATGTTCCTTTTGATATTTAAACCTATGTTATGTTAATTTCGATTAATTTCCCTGAAGAAGTTCGGACCAGATTTCCGAACCAAACGTTGGAATTACTCATTTCAATCTCGCTGAGATTTTACAAATATAATTTTTTACAAATGTCAAACAATAAACCCCTACAAAACAAATACTTGAGAAAAAAACAATAAACTGAATATCAGACAAATTAAGGAAAGTAATACAAAATTTATGAATTTTTAGGTTCTTGGAGAAGGCCAAGGTGACAACACTGGCTGAATCTGTTAATTTTGGATATGCAGCTCCGGTTGCTTTAAGAGAACTGCAGTAGCCACTGCTGTTTGGACTGTTCAGTATCTACAGGCTGTCGGTAATTTATTCGATACCCGGTAGATGAGATGATAGAGGAAAACTCTTCATTCTCAGCTTTATGACTCATTTCCACGAGGTGATTTAATGTTGAACTGTTGGTCTTTTATATGGACAAGGTTGCTTCGCAGTATGTCTGGTGTTCTGAGGAAAACCCTAATGTCGAGCTGATTGAGTGCTCTTCTGATATCGTCTGACGTCTCTGCTCTATATTGAATGACGACTGTCGAGGTTTATGTTTTCGGAATGCTTTTTCGGCCATATTTAATGTCTGTGTTGATTTTGTTGATGAAGTTCTTTGGGTAGTTATTTTGCTTGAGAGTTTCAGTAATGTTTGATATTTCTTCTTCTTTTTCTTTCTTATCTGTTATCAGAGAGTGTGCTCGTCTAAGAAGACTTGAAACAACTGAAATCTTTGCGCTGATGGGGTGTGATGATTTGAAGCCTAAATATTTATTGGAGGGGTTTTCTTCCTGGATATGGATATACTAAAATGTCCGTTTTCCCTTCTCTTAACTAGGCAGTCTAGAAATGGTTGTTCACCGACGTCTGATTCTGCTTCCGAAGTAAACTGGATTCTGGGAGATACACAGTTTATTTTCTCCAGGAATGTATTGTGTATATCTCGTTTTAGTACTACAAAAATATCATCTACATATCTTAACCATATTTTAGGAGTGAGTATGCTTGAAAGGATGTTGTTTTCGAATCTATTCATGAAAAGGTCAGCGACGTTTGAGGAGACTGGTGAACCCATAGCAACACCATTTGTCTGTCTATACAAACTCCCTTTAAATGTAAAATAATTACTTTCTAGACAGAATTTTAAGCTCTTAATTATTTGACTGGTGTCCAGTGGACATGTTTATGATAGCTTTGTGTCTGATTCTAGAAGACTGGAAATGATATCAAGACTTTCGGTAATAGGGACACTAGTATATAATGAGTTAATATCATAGCTTACCATAATGTCTTCTTTATCAATTTCTCGGTGTTCCATTTGGGATTTGAAATCATATGAATTCCTTACAATATTTTGAGTGTTTTTTTGTAGTGGTTGTAGTACCGACAGTAAGTATTAAGATAGGTTGTATGTCTGTGAGTTAGTGAAATCTATTACTGGTCTTAATGGAACTGTGGGTTTATGTATTTTGGTTGACCGTAGAATCTTGAAGGTACATAAGATTTTGGTTGTAGTTTAAACCAGAGAGAATTTCCAATTTTGGGTTTCATTTCTTGAAGGAGTCTGTTTGTATTTAGTTTCATTTTGTTGAATTCGGCAGATTTCTTCTTCTCTTCAACAAGTAAGTATGGTCCTTCAGATAGGTGTTCGATCGCCTTATTTTCATAATCCGTTCTGAATCGTAGTTGTATACATATAAAGGCTTCTTGTTAATAGATACAGAAGAATTCTTTCCTAATCTCTCCGGTATGTGTTTCGTGGTGAATGCTTCAGGTTAGCTGTTTTTACTTATTGTGCCATATGAAACTTCTTCGTCTTTAATTGTAGATTCTGAACAAATAGCTCTGACGCAATAGATAAGTGCCTTTACTAAAGTTCTTTTATACTGGAGAGGAACAAAGCTGTGAAAATTTGTTTATTGGTTTACTGATTCAAGTAATTTCATTATGCGAATTCCTTCTTATGCAACCGTACATCAGGTTTTCTTGTTAACAGGATGCCTAAAATGGCAATTTTACTTTGAAATTCTCATACACATGTGAAATGAATATACTTTATCGAGTTGAGATATCGTTGAGTTCCTGTCCAAGTTATTTTCTCAAAGAATGAGGGTCTTATCTGTATACCGGCAATAAAATGAAAATTTTCTGATTAGACCATTCAGGGGGCCATTTTCTAGTTTACTCAAAAACAAATCTGCTTCATGGGACCCAATGAGAATCCCACTACCATTCCATCTGTAATTCTATAGAGTGCACTATCAAATTTAAAATGCACATTCATGGTACACTTCAACAACATTTCTTTATGGATTTCTGCTGAGATCCCAATATCCATAGACTTCAGAACAAAATAGTTAGAGCAAACAACTGTGGTTTCAATAAATTCTTCTACTTCAGGCTCTACAATTATAAATCCATTAATTTCAGCATACAATAGCCAGTCAGCCAGCCAGTAAAGGCAAATTAGAATCATATCATATATATATATACAGTCAACAAAAATACAGGTTTCGAGAGTGAGTGTAATCAGGATGTGTGAGACAATATGACTACTACAGAAAGTAAATCAACTAATCGTGAGGACTAGACATAAGTTCAAGGTTGAAAATAACGACAATAAGAATGCATTTAATTCAATTTTAGATTTTCCCGTCGATTGATTGGACCGAAGTGTTCGGTCCCAGGTTGTAAAATAATAACGATGATGTGGTGTAAACTTAAAAGTACTATTTGTGAATGACTGTCAAATAATAATAATAATGAATTTAGTAAAGTGGAATGAAGAGGATTTTGAAAACAGGATAACAAGTTAGAAAAACACTACTTAAAACTAAAGTAATAAAGGTCATGAAATCATAGAAAGTCAAAAAATGTACATTTGTCAATGAAACAAAGGAATAGAAGAAGAAGAAAGGAAAATTGTGATAGGAATTTGAAGGGCTAATGTCTATGGAGGATTTCTTTGCCTTATTGTAGGCCAAGATAAACATAGTGGTTGAACATACTTCTTCTTTATACAAAGAGTTGGTCTTCTGGTATTAATTGCAACTGCTTCAGCTACTGATAGAAGACGTCATCGAGCTCATCTAGATAGATTACCAGGAAGTCAGTAAATAAATGAGACCGCCTGGTTAAGTTTCATCTAGTGTCCAGTATCTAACAAGTGGGCTGAGACTTCACTACTGACGCATTTGGTTACCCCTCTACTCAACCATACAGGTATATGTTCACGCGCGCGTATGGATAAAGCCCTCTGAGTACGGTCAATGTAACTAGCTTCACATGAGCAGTTGAATTCATAGATACAAACTGATGAGGCCATCTTTGGTTATTTATCCTTGACTCGTTGTGTGAGTTCTGGTTTGGTTGAGAAGTTGAGTACCATTTTGGCTGCAGAAAATTTTCTGTCTACTGCTCTGTTAAGTTGATATTTTAGAAAATATCAGCTGCAATTTCCCCTTTGTAACTTAACTTGTGATACAAAGGTTTCTTATCTACGGTATTCACCTTTACCTTGTCTGTAGGTATTGACGTATACATTTTTAGGAAATTCTCTGGATATCCATTTTCTTGTAACGTAAGTTTCAGTTTACACATTTCCTCCTCAATGCATTCCTCTCAGTATATGCGTTTTATTCTATAGCTGGGACACTAAACTAAGTTTCTTTTGTATTGAATCGGTGTGAAGCTATGAAAATGGGTGTACTGACCCGTTCAAGTTTTCTTTCTAAATAAGCTCCTTCGTAGATATCCGTCTGTCTTCATGGTAAGGAGGACGTCTAGGAAAGGTATACTGTTATTGTCTTCTTCCTCACTTTTAAACTGAATAGCTACGTGAACACTATTAACAGCATTCAGAAGATCAAATGATGAAGGTATCATCTACGTATCGACAATAATAGTTAAGCCCCTTGATCGTGTCTTTGAGTGAACCATTTTCAAGCTTTGCCAGGAAAATATCTGCTAGCAGATCCCATGTCAACATCATCAACTTGTCTATAAAAATCATTGTTGAACATAAACTGAACATTCATAGTGCATTTCAATAATAATTCCTTGACGTTTTCTGATGAGATTCCTTCTTCTATCTTTCTTTCTATCAGTTTATCACATTAGTAGTTGATTGTTTCGAGCAGTGGGACGTCGGTGAATAATGGTGCTACATCCAGTGACATCATTTTCTTCCCCTTTACATCTTATACTTGTTCCACAATACACATTTCTGATATGATTCTAATTTATCTTTAATGGCTGACTGACTGGCTGGTTATTGTATGCTTAAACTAATGGATTTATAATTGTAGAGCCTGAAGTAGAAGAATTCATTGAAACTACAAGTGTTCACTCTAACTATTGTTTTCTGAATAAATTATGGGAATATTCAAGTTATTCATGGACTTGTTATTTATTTGTTCACAGCTGCAGTTAGCCGTTTCAATGAAAGTTACATTTGTAAATAGAGGTGTTACGTCCAAAGATATCATAACTTTATCTTTAATACTGTTTGTGAATTCAAATACATTTTTCGCACTATATTTTACTAGTTATCCAATGTAAGAGTTTTAGGATATTTACCAAGCATTTAGCGAAAGCATGGTAGGTCGAGTTGTACATATCTAGAATCGTTCATAAGAGCATTCCAGATCTATCTATTTCGGATAAGTCGTATAAACTTGGTATGTGTGCCTGTGAGTATGATTCCATCAATATATGCTCCTCCTTTAGTTTCTATACGCATCTGGTTATTTTTATTTTCTATTTAATTTTTTTTATTGGTTAAAGAATTTCATCGTGAGCTGACATCAGTTAGAGAACCATTAGAAAACCTGCAGGGAGTACTAGACAGTTGTATCGTCAGCCTAGTTTGGGACTCCTCATCAGTACGCACCCAGCGCTAGGGTTAGAACCCAGGAAATTCTGGTTACAAGGCGGGAGAGCTAGCTCGTAGACCATTAAGCCACAGTGGCCCATGAATTCTGAATTTTTCAAAAATCTGTATTGTCCTTTAGTTTTTGAAGCTACTGTTTGTCTCTAAGTATGTCACTCATCTCTTTAAATGTAATCATTTCTGTCATGCAGGAATACTACTCTCGATCCTGTATCAGATCCTGTATTTATCAATCCTTTGTCATTTATCAATTTTTCTAAGTTCTTCTCTGTGTCCCTTTTGTGAGGATACTTATACAGTTGTACCTGATATCTTTGCATCGATAACAAGAATCTACTAGACTGGATTTATAGTGTTTTAATTCCACGTTGGAGCATACAACTAGATCACTTATCTGATTATGTAAGTTTTTGAAGTCAGTATCTGCATCTATGTCCCCACACAGACTTTTTCTTTTGGCGCGAAGAGATTCATCGTGCTGAAGTTTCTGTAGCAACTTTGTTCACAAGGTGGGGTTGCTAGCCTCACACCTGAGAAGGGGATTGTTACATTAAAATATAGTTTACAGAGAAGTGACCTTGTGGGTTGCTCCTCTTAAAACCAGGAAAACAAGGAATAAAACAATCAGAACAACACCAGCAAAAGGAAAATAATCCACAACAAGAAGGGCAACAAGCGACAAAACAATAAAAAGAAGCAAAACGTAAGCAGTGGTATCACAGTCAAATAAAGTTAACAAAAATGATACCAAAATCATAGACTTATTGACTTGAGCCAACTTGAACATGTCAGTCGATCAATATATACAATTGTAGATATTAATTAGTGTTAGACAGACAAAAAGTGCCAAGCAGATAGTTGTATGTATTATCAGGCAACAAGATTATATCCACAGATTCAGTGTTCGAAAGGCAAATAATTACAATGAGTTCCACAACTTTTTGGCAAGAAACTCCATAGACATAAAAGTTTCATATAACTGAGTAAATGTAGCGTCACAATAGAAAAGCGCGTCAAGGTCACGACAAGTGACATCACTAGACTAGCCCTCGAGTGGAACCCGAAAGGAAAGCGGCGAGTTGGTCGTCAGTGTGAGGGTGGGGTGACTTGGAGGAGGTCATGTGAAGAGGAGATGAAAACGTGTGGTCAGACTTGGAGCCAGGTGGAGACTCTAGCAGAGAACCGAACGCAATGGAGACGCACGGCTGAAGCCCTATGTTCCTCTAGGAATTAAAGGAAACAATAATATATAATATAATCTGAATCTATGTGCTTGATTCGTTTGCGTATATCACAAAATTGTGAACCTAGAGAAGGCAGAACCCTGATGAATAATTTACCGAAAAGAATATTTTCTTGATTTACATGTATTCTCTGAGGTGATTGGCGGAATTGTGAAGCTTTTATATTGTCCATCTAGGCAACGCTATCAATTTATTTGAATTCTCCATTGGATGTGTCTCCTAACAGCCATTGTTGTGACTGGTTTTTTATTTTAACGTCTCTGTTGATCATATTTTTATTGAACTTGAAATTTGAACATTTTTATCATGTGATTTATTTTCTATTAGTTGGTAAATTTTATCGGTAGTATTATGTTTGTTAATCGCTGATTTATTTGAGTACGAGGTTTCTAGAAATTCCATGGCATGTTTGGTGTTTCCTCCACTTAAAAATTTAAACATTATTGATGAAATTCTTCTTGAAGACAGTTAACAGATATTTTTCTTCTATTCTCGTCAGCACTAGTGTGCTACAGGGTGTTTGAACTCTTTTCAACAATGTCTGCACACAGTTTATTTTGTGGGTAGTCGGGTTATTATTATTATTATGAGTGAGTATTCGGTCTATGTGCATTGATTTTCTATATACTTGTGTTTCAAAATCTCCTGTGTTAGTCTTCTTGATTAAGAAAGACATCTAAGAATGGGATTTTGTTGTTTAATACTTTTTCTCTTGTGAATTTAATATCTTCAAATATATTGTTGATTAATTTATGGGTATATTCCAAATAATTTCTTTTAATTATTACGAATATGTCGGCAACATAACGTACCCAGACTTTTGCTTTTATTATAGGTAGAGCTATTAATTCTAATCTTTACATGATGGCTTCAGCAATCAGTCGTAATATAAGCGATCCCATTGGTGCTCCTCTTATCTATTTGTATATTCGATTATTCAACTGCAAATATGTTGTAGGACGTAGTTCTGTCAGTTCTGTGAGTCTAGAAGGACAACGAAAACTCTGTATTGAAATCAACCAGCTGAGGGAATACAACTTAATCAAAATCTCCAAATATTGGTTTAGTAGGGATTTTGTTTGATTACATAGAGGATTTCATCACGAGCTGACATCAGTTAGAGAACCACTGGAAAATCTGGGAGTACTGGACAGCTGTTTCGTCCTAGTTTCGGACTCTTCATCAGTACGCACCCATCGTGATTAGAACCCAGGACCTTCTGGTTACAAGGCGAGCTCGTAGACCATTGAGCTCCTGGGACCCGATGCACTGGCACACGAATTCTAACTTCTGCCAATTCACGACATAGCGCGACCATTTCGCAATGTCTTCTTCGATGAGTTACTGCCTCATCTTCAACCTGCTGTACCCTACTGGTCACGGCTTCCCAATACTTGAAAATTAATGTGATGCTCACTAGTGACTGGCCCTATTCAGGCAGTTAATCTGGGGTTCTAGTAGGCAGCCGTGACTAGTAGGGTACAGCAGGTTGAAGATGAGGCAGTAACTCATCGAAGAAGTCATTGCGAAATGGTCGAGCGATGTCATGAATTGGTAGAAGTTAGAATTCGTGTGCCAGTGGATCGGGTCCCAGTGGCTCAATGGTCTACGGGCTCGCCTTGTAACCAGAAGGTCCTGGGTTCGAACCCCGGTGGGTGCGTACTGATGAAGAGTCCCAAACTAGGATGTAACAGCTGTCCAGTACTCCCTGCAGGTTTTCCAGTGGTTCTCCAACTGATGTTAGCTCATGATGAAATCCTCCATTCGATTAATCGAAATCATCCACCTTAGCTAAAATTATTCTTCTTTGTTAATTCAAGAATATTTTCTGTTTATCCATAAGTCCTCTGAACAAATTCATCATTTTTTATCTTGATAAAGTTACTTATTTTCTTTTTTTGTTCGACATATATAGGTGCAGGAAATGGAATTGGTCGTGAAATGTGTCTACAATTTTCTAAACATTGTTCAAATATACTGGCGTTGGATGTGGATGAAGAAGGTCTTCAGGAAACTGCTGTTTATGTGAAAAATCGAAGAGGTGTACAAATTAAACAATACTTATGTGATTTAAGGTAAATCAATACTTTTTAGTAATCTAATAATTTTAACATCTTATTATTTTAACACTGATAGAAGGATAATCACAGAGAAAATTGGCTGTTTCTAACGTATTTTTTATTATTATTATTATCAAACTGTATATTCATATTGTGGTGTGGTGTGATACAGACAGTGTGTTCCAATGAAAACATGATTCTCACATATTCCCACAGTTCAGTATGGCATTAGTAACATAAATGTGAACATTCTATTTCATTTCGTTTAATGTAAACTAAAATCACACGCTCAGTGATTGGTTAACGAATATGAACTTTATATATTATTATTTCCTTTAGTTCCCAGAGGAACATAGGGCTTCAGCCGTGCGTCTCCATTGCGTTCGGTTCTCTGCTAGAGTCTTCACCTGGCTCCAAGTCTGCCCACACGCCTTCATCTCCTCTTCACATGACCTCCTCCAAGTTACCCTTGCACTGACGACCAACTCGCCGCTTCCTTTCGGGTTCCACTCGAGCGATGGCCTGTATAGTGATGTCACTTGATGGTTTCCTCAGAGTATGGCCAGCCAATCCATCTCCATTTCTTCCTGCTTATTTGTTTCACAATCGGTTTTATGGTTGGTTCGCTCCCAGAGATGCCTCTCTGTTGCTGATCTTTTCTGACCGGCCATCTGATCTTGAGTATTGAGCGAAGACAAATGTTAATGAAGGCCTGTAATTTGTTTGAGATGCTCTTTATGACACGCCAAGTCTCTGATCCGTATAATAGCACTGACTTCACATTGGAGTTGAAAATCCTGATCTTATTTTTGATGCTGAGTGCTGTTGACCTCCACACAGACTTGAGAGTAGTGAAAGCTTGTCTTGCTTTTCCGATTCTTGCTTTGATATCCTCGTCAGTTCCGTCTGCCTGTAGTTGAAACGATGCTTCCCAGGTAGGTATGTGAAGGAGGTTGTTTCTCTCTGGTTCCTCCCATTTATGCTGATCGTTGTCTGTTGTTGTTGCTGTTGGTGGTGTTGTCCAGGAATCTTCATTACCACATCTGTCTTCTCTATGTTCACCTGAAGTCCTATCTTTGATGCTTCTTCTGCCGACTTTTACTTTTCGCTTGCATGTCTTCCAGTTTGTGGGAAATCAGACATATATCATCGGCGAATTGCAGATCCTCCAAGTTTTTTGTGTGAGTCCATTTTATGCCTGTTTTCTCATTGCCCACTGTTTGTCGCATTATCCAGTCTACTGCAATCAAGAAAACCATTGGCGATAATAGGCAGCCTTGTCTTACTCCTGTCCTCACTTCGAAGGATTCCGTAAGTTTCCCGTTGTGAATAACTTGGCATGCAGCCTTGTTTTTGTACAACTGTTGGATGAGACGTATAATTGTCGGTGGTATCCCATAGTAGCGTAGTAGTTTCCAAATCACCTCTCGATCGACGCTGTCGAAGGCCTTTTCAGAGTCGATGAAGTTGAGATAGAGAGGTGACTGACATTCCAAGCTTTGTTCAATGATGACCCGTAATGTGGCGATTTGATCAATACTTGACTTGTTCCGCTGCTTATATATATACAAGCAGCGGTTTGGTTAATGAAAAATATACCTTAGTTTCCGTGTCTTGCCTTCTGCTGTTGCGTTATGAAATTTTTCATGTTCCAAACTATGAGCCACACTTACTTACTGTTTGAGGGCTGGTGATACTAATCAACTGTCCACGCTGACGTAGATAGAAAGGGAATCGAACTCGAAAGTCTACTGTCTACTCCAGTGAACCACGTCTTCAATACATTTTTGGGCAACTCTAAAGAATAGCAGCCCAAACCAAAACTACCTAGAGAACGGACAAATGACCTTGACAAGGACAACTTCGACCAATCGGAAGGCTCAAAAACGGCCCATAATTGTAATAAATCGTTTATATAAAAGTAATGCAATGTTAAAAAATAGTTACAAAAGACAACGTTCTAAGTAGCGAAAAAACCTGCCAATTTCTCATAGGAGTCTTGATACTCATGTTAAACCAAGTCCTGTAGATAAACTCATCGAGATAACTGTATATCATTGCATTTCTTGATCCATTCACAGATCTGATACGTTCTTTTAGATGACTCCAGAAACTTTCGATGGAATTAGTGTGAGTTCCATTAAAAGGATTGAGAAAACCATTTGTATGGTTGTCCACTTGATGAATATAGCCCAGATTCGATAACTGACTGTAACTACTCCATTCATTTGTATGAATAGTCGTCCCAGGCAGCACTAAGCGCTGGATAATAGACAATAATACACCTGTCCTGCGATTAGGGATCGCCCCAATATATCCTCTCTGGAGGCTGGTGTCATATATCCCCAATACCTATTGCTGATTCACACTCAATCTCCCTCGATTATATTTTCTTTTTATCAAAAGTACCTAAGGAATCTGTGAATTAAAACCGAACGACATAGGTTCTCCAACTGATTTTCTGGTTCGGCACTCATTTCACCAACAAACAAACCCATCGATGCACCTATTGTATCTTTGCATATGAATGACACCTCCACATTGGCAATTTTTCGACATTCCTATCAGTCCGTTCTCCAAACAGTAATCAAAAACAAGATGTCGAGCGAATTCGCAACGCAAAAGGTGTAAAGCACCCATAAATACGTCTGGAAAATATGGAGTTACCTGATTGATTGTTCAAGGTCATTTATCCGTTCGCTAGGTAGTTTCACTTTGGGCTGCTATTCTTTAGAGTTGCCCTTTTTTGATACCTTTAACCCCTGTGAAAGTGTAAATAATGAATGTCTTTGAAGTTACAAATATCATCACTCAATTACGACTAATTTATCGTGATTCTAGTTAAGAATACTGAATGATCATAAGGTAGATTATGTAATGTGTAAAATCTTTCATAGGGTGTATTAATCTCGGAAAGGTGCTCTCACAATTATTAAGATTACCAGAACTAAAGAATATTTCTTGTTATGGCGAAAAACAGTCTGGTTGAAACAGAATGTTTCTTATCTCAAAAAAGTGCTCAACTTGAATGACTGTGGAAGTTGTTTAAATTCGAAACAGTGAAATAAATTTATAGCTAAGTTGGATGTTTTTTGTAGGTTTCTGTCCTCCCTAAGCTTGGTTAGCTTATTAATGTAACGCTTTCATTGAATTTAGCGCTGTTGTTGTCAAGGGAACAAAGAATAATTATTAAAATATCAGCATTATTCTGGAAATTATGCTCACTCACAATACAGAATTCTTCCTTTAATTTCAAATACTCAGTTATAACAGCGATAACACAGTGACTCACAGAATAAACTGTGTACAGACATTGTTTAAAAGAGTTCAAACACCTTGCAGCACGTCATTGCTGAAGAGAAGAGAAGAGAAATATTTATTTTCAGTATAGAATCTCCAAGTAAAAGATGCATCGACAGTAGCCATCGTATGACACACCGTCGTTTCATCTAAACCATGACTCGACTTTCCGTGACACTTTTTTTCCTTTATTTTCTTTTCGAAGTACACTACACAGTAACAAGTTGGAAGTCAATTCAAAGTTTGCGGTTTGAGTTCATGTTGGAATCCCAAGACACAATTGGAGGCTTAAAACAACAAGAATCACAGAAAAGTAGGAGTATTATTCTGAATGGAAAGTTGAGTAGCCCAGTGGTGTAAGAAGGCAGCCAGCGAAGCCTTTACAATTAAAGCGTAGACCACATGGAATACAATAAAATGCATATTTGTACAAACTAAAGGCTTTTGATCCCAATTGAAGCATAGAGCTTTAACACCGAATCTCCCTTTCACCCTGTTTCCTGTCATCGTCTTTCTCTAGATCCAAGATTTGCTCGTAAGCTCTCATCTCCACCTGCTCTTCCTCCTCTTCCTCACATGGTCTCATTGTTACATATGGACGCTTATTCGGGTTCTGCTCTAGTGACAGCCTGGAGCGCGAAGTCTTTCGGCGGTCTCCTTCATGTGTGTCTGATATCTGTTGGTCAATAGATTCTTGTTTGTTTCGCCCCTTGTTGCTAATCCTTCACGGCCAGCCATCTGACCTTCAGTATAAACTGAAGTATTCAGCTAAGGATAAAAGTCTGCAGAAGCCTTTTTGAACCCTTCTAGTGACACGTCGAGTCTCTGACATTGGTGTTGAAAGTCCGAATCTCGTTCTTTATGCTGAGTGCAGTGGATTTCGGCAATGGTTTCAGATCAATGAAGGTCAAATTCCTGTTTTCACGTCCCCACTTTTCTTATCGCCATCCCTGTCACCTGTATTTACAACATTGATGTCTATTCAAATGGAAGAAGTGATTTTCTGTAGACTCTTACCACTGATGGTGATTGATGCCTGCTGCTGTTGTTGCTGTTGCTGTTGTTGGTTAGGTATATTCAAAGTCTCTGACTTCCCTATGTTCACTTGGAGTCCTATCTACGCTGCTCCTTCTTCCACCTTGTTGGTTTTCACCTGTAAGTCTTCAAGTTTGTGTGATCTTAGACATAAATCACCATTCGCGAAGTCCAGATCTTCTAGTGTCTTTCTTTCATTCCAACGTATGCTATTCTTCCCCTGCTCCACGGTCTGTGATATGATCCATTCCATCGTGGTCAGCAACATCAAAGCTGATAGTAGACAGTCTTGTTTTTGAGAAGAATAAGAAGTTCAGCAAAGATAACTGTCTTTTCGGCGATTTCATTTTCAAAAGCTGTACAATCGCATTTAAATACATAATTTTACATGGAGACAATTGTTGTTTGATTCTACATAATTACGACGGCGAATTAAAGGTGATAATTATTTCCAACTAGATATGGTTTTACGAGAGGCTTAGAAACAAAATTACGCAGGATTAGAACGGATATCAAGTGTGTAAAAATGAGCATGGAAGCAAAATTGAAATAATAATTTTCAACTTGAGATGGGAGTTAGGAGGTGTGAATATAGATTACAAGAGCCTTAGAAACAAAATTACATGGGATTTAGCAAATTATAGGTGTGCAGAAAATGAGCATGGAAACAAAAATTGATATAATAGTTTTAGCTTAAAAATGGAAGTTAGGAGGTGTGAATATGGATTACAAGAGCCTTAGAAACACAAAAAATTGCACAGGATTAAGATATAATTGTAAATTTTTTTTTTAAACGGATTATAAATGTGAACAGGAAAAGCATGGAAACAAACTTAAAATAACTGTTTTTATAGCTGTAAAAAAATGGGGTGAATCGAATGAAGACTGAGGGAGTAAGAATCACACACATAGCGAACGAAAAGGGATCAAAAAACAAAAAAAAACAGAAACGGAAGCTACGGTAACATACCGTACTAAGGTCATGGTAGTTGTAGAGGTTGGACTAATTTCTTTTGAACACACAGCTCCGGCTTCTCGATGCATATTGTGAGGGCTTCTGCAGTACAGAGAAGTCGGAAACAAACTGCTTTCGGTAGGTTTCTGTTGACTTTGTAAATTACTTTGAGTGAATCAGTTGAGATGTTGTGGGAGGTATTGATCAGATGCTCAATAATGACACTTCTGATTGAACCGGTGCCTCCTCTTTGCAGCCACACTGGGTAGTGTTCTCTAACACGTTTTGAAATGACGCGCATACAACGACCTATGTACCTTGCTCCGCACGAGCAGGTGAACTGGTAAATGCACATTGAATTGGTCATATGAGACAGTTTGTCCTTCCCATTGCTCCGAAGAAGTGGGCGGCTAGAGAATGTCACTCTTAGAGTTGCTGCCGGAAAAGTCTTCTTCAGGGATTCGGAGATTCTCCTTGTTTTCGCTTGCTTTTTACACCTATCTTCACTTAAAAGGCTTAGAATTAAGTTTTCCTCTATGAATCACAGAGAGATGAACAGAGTGGTCTAACAAAGTAAAACCATGACTGCATCTTCCTTTTTTCTCTTCTCTCTCGGTTCTCATAAGACTAAAGTAAACAGAGGCACTGAACATAAATACTCCGTTTGATATACATGACCTCAGCTGTTTTAAGAAGCCGAAGATGAAGCAAAATACTGCAGGTTCGTGCATGAATCATCAATAAATCATTTTCTAGATTGGTTGACTGGTAGAAGTTGATCAAATATTCCAGAATGGAACTTCTTCGTAAGAAGTAAGGTCTGTTGTTATTGCAAAAGTTGCAAATTAAATTATGCCTATACATGAAACATTATCCAAACAAAAAATAATTCTTTTTGTTTTATCCTTTATACAAAAAGTTCTCTAACAGACATTGACCGTATTGTCAATGAAATACTACAAGATTATGGTCGTGTTACAATCTTGGTGAATAATGCTGCAATTATCAACTTATTGCCATTGTTGCATCTAAGTTTAGACAAATTTGATAAATGCTTCAGAGTCAATCTTTATGCGTACTTCTATGTAAGTATATAATTTTGTAACATTTTTCTTGTTCATGTATAATCCCCATCCAGGCATTAATGAAAACAAAACACGTAGATCAGCGAAGAGTCTCTTTTCGGCGGCGAATTCATTTTCTTAGCTGTACATTCGCAAATATATATGTGTTATTTTGCATGTATGTGTACATTAAGTTTGTCAAACAAAAATACAATTGGTTATAGTTATTTTAACTAAACAGGTGAAGACTGGTAATTGGAGTTACGTAATACACAAAATCAGTCAAGAAAATTAGGTGTTAATGAAATTAGGGTAGTAACAAAGGTGATGAGTTGTCACAAACAGTTGTTAAATGAAGTTATGTAATAATATGAATAGTTTGATGAGTGAGTTTTACTCAGGATGCACATAGGAACAAAGTAGATAATACGAAATTACGTAAGAGTTCTAAATGAATACAAGAATTATAAGCAATTGAAGAAACAGGCAAACAAACAAAATTAAGTCATCAAAAATCAACAAAGTTGTTGCCAAGACAGTAGAAGTGGTTGAGTAATCCTCTTTTGTATGCACAGCTCCGGTTTTTCTATGTGAATGGTCAGAGCTTCAGCGATACAAAGAAGGCGAAACCGTATTGCCTTTGATAGGTTATTCTTGACTCTGTAGATTACTTTGAAGGAGGCGTTTGTTGAAATGGAATGATCAGTGTTAACCAGGTGTTCAATTATAGCACTCCTTATTGCACCACTATTGCCTTTTCGCAACCATGCTGGATAGTGTTCTTGAATCCTCTTGGACAGGATGCGCGTCGAACGACCGATGTACCTGGCTCCACAGCAGCAGGTGAACTGATATATGCACACAGAAGTGGTCAGATGTGGGATCTTGTCCTTGAGGCTTCTGCAGATCAGTGGGCGACTGGAGAACACTATTCTTAGCGTTGCTGCAAAGAATGTTCTTCTCAGAGATGATGTGATCCTTCTCTTGAGAATATCGCTTGCTAAATCTCCCTTGAAATCCAAGTTCATGTAGAGTTTCTTTTTTGGCGCAATTAAAGTTTCGTTTCTCCGAATTCTTGGTTTGATATTTTTGTCGATGAATCTTATTGGGTATCCATTTTGGATGAAAATTTCTCTTAGAATATCTAATTCTGTTTCCAGAACGTCGGACTACAGATGCGTGGGATGCGGGTGGCAAGTGATTTAATTAAATTCCGCTTTTTTTGAATGGGTACCCAGATATAGAAGCTTGTTAGTTGACCATTCCAAGTAGGTTTTCTATGGATCGATCTTCTTAGGCTCCCATCAGTTCTTCTTGTTAGTTCCACATCAAGAAACGGAATTTTTGACTCGTTTTCCATTTAAAGAGTGAATTTTATCGCTGGATGGCAACAGTTAAATGTCTTCAGCAGTAGATTGGGGTCATTGTTGTTGTCACAAATAATGAATATGTCATCTACGTATCTTTTATACAGTCGCAAATTTTCAATGCTTGGCTTTAGTAGACCTTTCTCGAGGGTTGCAACGAAGCAATCTGATAGTAGTGGACCCAATGGAGATTCCATTACAATACCATCTTTTTGTCTGTAGATGGTGTCGTTGAATGTGAACTGGACGTTTAGAGTGCATCTCAATAGTAATTCCTTCAAACATGTTGTTGGTATTCCAATATTGAGATGGTTGTCATCTATATATTTGCATATGTATGTATGTACACAAGCACACAAAATAACACATATATATTTTTCTTGTTAACTAACCTTGTAATTATGATGTGGTTGTGTTCACTGAGCTGGTGGATAGTTTATTTGCGAAGCTTTCATTGACCTACTTACTAGGCAACATCTTCAGGGCACACTTCAATTTCCTGAAGTGAGTTTTTATTAGTCATCTCTCCAAGTGGGTGACCTTGAACGTGACTGGTTGCTTTTGTGTGTTTTCACACCTTCTAGGCTACTTGTATTGGAACTCGTCGTTTCCTCACACACAAAATGTCAAAATTCAAGTCAAAGAAAACGATCAGTTCCAATACAAATAGCCTAGAAGATGTGTAAACACACAAAAGCAACCAGTCACGTTCAAGGTCACCCACCAGGAGAGATGATTAATAAACTCGTGGAGGAATCTAAAAGCTCACTTCAGCAAATTGAAGCATGCGCTGAAGATGTTGCCTAGTGCGGGTAGGTCAATGCAAGCTTCGCAAATAAAACTATCCAGCTCAATGAACACAACCACATCAAAATCATCCATCTGAGCTACAAATCTTCTCCATCATATCTAAACTTGTAATTGGTCTTCAAGTCATTGAAAAGCCACATATATACTGATTAGTCACTATGCAATAACTGGTATCTAATCCTGTAGTGTTGGTGCTGACCAAAATGTTATCAGTAAGGTGTGCAATACGGCGAACCGAGTAGATGACTCATCATAACAGATGGAAGTTTTGCAACTATGTTTTATGCTGAAAAGTTTAGTGGAAAAATCTCGGATTACATTGATACGTGTCGTGAGTTGTTCGATTTCTCGCGAGCTACATCATTTCCTTTAACGTTGTACATACGCTTTGCCGACGAGTACTGTAACAACAGAAGACAAGAGACTTGATAACAGACCTTTGTTCAGGAAAAACACATCGTATTTATTTATACATTCTTAGACACATTAAAGTTCGGCTAGATCAGGGGGGAATAAACTGTTCTGATTAGTTTTCAATTGGCCAAAAGTTAAACGATTTCTGATGATATTAGACGGTTGGAGGCAATCGGCCACAGGAAGCCTTGGACCTAGGTTTCGTGCTAGTTGGCACTCTTCAGCAAGGCATATCTGCAACCTTGAAGGAACCCATGTCCCTTCTCAGATTCGAACCCGCGTCACCCAGTGCTGCAGTCACAGACGTTACCTCTGAGCTATTCGGGCTCGCGATTGACCTGCTGTAGGACTGTGGTGGATATTTTGATTTGACACTAGTAACTAGTGTGATGCGTCTAGTCCTCTCTTTGATGCAAACTGAATTCTATCAGTCAGGTTTTAATGTGGCCACCATTCTAGGTAGCTCGCCATCATGGTGTACATTGTTTGTGATGATATTAGATGGTTGGAAGCTTCCTGCCGATTGCCTCCACCCATCAGGCTTCCTACCGATTGCCTCCAACCATCTAATATCATCACAAACAATGTACACCGTGATGGCGAGCTACCTAGAATGGTGGTCACATTACAACCTGACTGATAGAATTCAGGCTGCACCAAAGAGAGGACTAGACGCATCACACTAGTTACTAGTGTCAAATCAAAATTAAACGATTTCTGTAATGAGCTTATTTCTTATCCACTGAGTGAAATAAATCTAGATTTGAGGAATAGACACTTCTGCCTGTACAACCGTTGACTTAAAATGTTGATCGCACTTTTTAGCCGCTTCCTATCAATCTGTATCCGCCACAGTACCAGTAAACACGGAATTTATGTCTATAAACTCCTATGTATAACCTCTAACCATCTTTCAATAAAGCAAAACATTTTTGGCGCTAAACTGGAGGTTAATTATCATAAATGGATAAATAGGTGTGAGGAAATCTAATTAAATATTTGCAGTTAGAGAACGGCAGTGTGACAAGCTAGAGAACTTTTTGTGCGACTGCTCTTTATTTTGACTCACTGCGTTGGTGTTCACAAGATTAAATTGGTAACCACCGACGGTTAGAAACGTTTGGATTTCATTCATCTCCTCCTGTGAACTAACCAGTCTTCGGCTCAATGCCTTCTGAGGCCTAAACTAAGCAGTGCAGAAGAAAAAAATTCAACCTCTCTGTGCTTCTTCCTTCTTAGAAGCATTTTGTACTGTTCACCTCCTAATTGGTATATTTTTTTTGCCTGGGATGCAGGTATACTCATCTGACGAGCCCCAAAATAGCACAAAATGAGCATCCCAGATCTCACTGCTAGTTACTATCAATCAAAATAACTTCACACTAATCCTTAGATATCGATGAGGCATCCGTCCTAGGAAACGGCATGTTAATAAGGACTGAGCATTTCCATTGAACGAAATCATATGGCGGGAAATTCGAAAATTTCAAATTTTATTCAATGTTTTATAGCAGATACTGCACGTAGCTTTAACTTTAATAATAACGATGAATATATAGTGTGATTGTACACATTCTGTTTTCCTTTTCTTATGTCCTTCGTCTTTATCTTATATAGCTGATCAAAGGATTTCTACCAGGCATGCTTGGCACGTCAATGTCATCAAACTGTTCAAATCACACGAACAATAAACCTGCACGTGGTCATATTGTCTATGTATCCTCTGGTGGGGGATTATTGCCAGTTCCTCGGTATACAGATTATTGTGCAACTAAAGCAGGCGGTTTATTATTATCTGAAAGTTTAGAATTAGAATTGAAAGAGATGGGTGTTGCTGACCAAATACACATTACTCGTGTTATCCCGCATATTGTAAGAACAAAATTAGTCGGACTTATTACAGGATCGTGAGTTTCTCAGAAATAGTTTATTATTATCTTTATTATTATTATTGTTGGATTAATGAATCGTAAAGCATTGAAAGTAGACCCAGAAACAACAGCGGACTTGATGACGCCACTACTGGAGAAGGTGTGGAAAGAAGGCAAAGTACCCGAGGATTGGAAGAAAGGATACTTATTCAAACTACCAAAGAAAGGAGACTTAAGTCAATGCAAGAACTGGCGCGGAATTATGCTCCTGTCCATCCCAAGCAAAATACTAAGCCGCATCATCCTGGAAAGGATCAAACAAGCCCTGGATGAAAAACTTCGACCGGAACAAGCTGGATTCAGGAGAAACAAGTCATGTATTGATCAAATCGCCACACTACGGATCATCATTGAACAAACCTTAGAATGGCAGTCACCTCTCTATCTCAACTTCATCGACTTTGAAAAGGCCTTCGACAGCGTCGATCGAGAAATGATTTGGCAACTATTTCGCTACTACGGGGTGACACCGACAATTATACATCTCATCCAACAGTTGTACGACAATGCTGCATACCAAGTAATCCACAACGGAAAACTTACGGAATTCTTCGAAGTGAGGACAGGAGTAAGACAAAGCTGGCTGCCTACTATCGCCAATGATTTTATGGATTGCAGCAGACTGGATAATGCGACAAACAGCGGGCAATGAGGAAACAGGCATAAAATGGACTCACACAAAAAACTTGGAGGATCTGGACTTCACCGATGATATATGTCTGATTTACCACAAAGTGGAAGATATGTAAGCGAAAAGCAACAAGTTGGCAGAAGAAGCATCACAGAGAGGAAAGAGTTAAGGTGAACACAGAGAAAACAGAGGTGATGAAAATTCCTGGCCAACACCAACAGCCACAGCAACAACAACAGACAACAATCAGCATAAATGGGAGGAACCTGAAAGAAACAACCTCCTTTACCCACCTGGGAAGCATCGTTTCAACTACAGGCGGAACTGACGAGGATATCAAAGCAAGAATCGAAAAAAAAAGACAAGCTTTCACTACACTCAAGTCTGTGTGGAGGTCAACAGCACTCAGCATGAAAAATAACATCCGGATTTTCAACTCCAATGTGAAGTCAGTCAGTTCTACTATACGGATCAGAGACTCGCACTGCACGTCATAAAGAGCATCTCAAACAAACTACAGACCTTCATTAACAGTTGTCTTCGCTCAATACTCAAGATCAGATGGCCGGCCAGAAAAGATCAGCAACAGAGAGGGATCTCTGGGAGCGAACCAACCCAGCAGGAACCGATTGTGAAACAAATAGGCAGAAAGAAATGGAGATGGATTGGCCATACTCTGAGGAAACCATCAAGTGACATCACTAGACAAGCCATTGCTCGAGTGGAACTGGAAAGGGAAGTGGTGAGTTGGTCGTCAGTGCAGAGGTGACTTGGGGGAGGTGATGTGAAGAGAAGATGAAAATGTGTGGGCAGACTTGGAGCCAGGTGAAGACTCTAGCAGAGAACCGAACGCAATGGAGACGCACGGCTGAAGCCCTATTTTCCTCTAGGAATTAAGGGAAACAATGATAATGATAGCATACTTTAGAGTACCGCTCTTCATACTAGCCAAAAAGAAGTCTGCTAGCAACGGACCAAGTGGCGAACACATAGATTCCCCCATCTCTCTTTCTATAAATTTCGCTGTTGAAAAGAATTCGGACATTTTGAGTACATCGAAGTATGAGCTCTTTTGGGTATGCTGTGGGCTTTCCTACGTTGACATTATCTAATCTATGTAAATGCAAATTAAGCATACAGTTCCATTTAATGGAACATTGGTAAAAAGTAAGCATTCATCAAGTGATAATACAGTTTTACCAGTAACATTAATATCATTAACTCAATTAACAAATTCAGCAGTGCCATACAAAGAATAGGTACCGACTTGCCTTCCTATATGGTTCCAGGAGTTCTGCTATTCATTTTACAACATAATGATACGGTGAACCTGCCTAACAACATTATTTCGGTAGGTATGTACATAAATTTTGATTAGTGTTCCATTTGATTTTAATGCCTAAATTCTAGAAACTTTCTTCACTTCTTCATTTTGTTGTTGTTGTTGTGTTTTTTAAACATAGAAATTCTCCATTACTCCCACTGTTAGAACCAGAAGAATGTGCCAGACAGATTGTAGATGGTGTTCTTCGGAACAAATCAGTTGTCTATATTCCTCGTATTGTTCGCCTAATGGCTATCTTAAAGATGTAAGTAAATTTTGCGATACCCTCGACTGTTTGCTTATTATTATTGTTTCCTTTAATTCATAGAGGACCATAGGGCTTCAGCCGTGCGTCTCCATTGCGTTCGGTTCTCTACTACAGTCTTCACCTGGCTCCATGTCTGCCCACACATTTTCATCTTCTCTTCACATCACCTCCCCCAAGTCACCTCTGCACTGACGACCAACTCACCACTTCCCTTTCCAGTTCCACTCGAGCAATGGCTTGTCTAGTGATGTCACTTGATGGTTTCCTCAGAGTATGGCCAATCCATCTCCATTTCTTTCTGCCTATTTGTTTCACAATCGGTTCCTGCTGGGTTGGTTCGCTCCCAGAGATCCCTCTCTGTTGCTGATCTTTTCTGGCCGGCCATCTGATCTTGAGTATTGAGCGAAGACAACTGTTAATGAAGGTCTGTAGTTTGTTTGAGATGCTCTTTATGACGTGCAGTGCGAGTCTCTGATCCGTATAGTAGAACTGACTGACTTCACATTGGAGTTGAAAATCCGGATGTTATTTTTCATGCTGAGTGCTGTTGACCTCCACACAGACTTGAGTGTAGTGAAAGCTTGTCTTTTTTTTTCGATTCTTGCTTTGATATCCTCGTCAGTTCCGCCTGTAGTTGAAACGATGCTTCCCAGGTGGGTAAAAGAGGTTGTTGTTACACGACAATTCTCAGAAGAAACCTTTTAACTTGAGAAAATGTCAGACCGATCATTTTTAGACTCTCTTTAGGCTCCGGAAATTGACCAACTGAAATTAAAAAGAATGTTTTGACTCTTATTCAACATTCTGAAATTTTGTCGTTTGATTTCATGCCTTTTTCGTGGAGCATGTTCACTTGAATAACATGTCTCTAAATAATTAATAGTGTATATTTTTGAAATGTAATCAATCCTCACGTCAGTTTATTAAATGGAGTGAATAACAGTAGACTCAGTGAAATATCAGCTTAATCAGTGATTACTGAACAGCGAACATAAGTTGACATTTGAATTTATCTTAGCCAATTCCATTATGGATAAAATGTATTTTGATAAAGTCTCACGGTGTTATACAGTAGTAATATTTACTGATGATCACGTTTCGAGCACAACTTATTGCTCACAATCATATCATATTCTTATATAAATTTTTCTACTTTCCTCTTATTTCAGTCTATCGCCGAACTATGCTATGTCTGTCATTAGAAATTATTTTCGACAAAAGTTACTTTTCTCTACCAACGGAACAAAATAGAGAAGCGCTTGTGATCGGCAAGAGGAAATTTAATTTTCTTTTTATTTATCTTTACAGCACGATATTGATGATTGGTTTTGTTGAACATCAGGTGAAATATGACTAGAACTGTCTTTAGCTTTTGCTTTTTTCAAAAAAACTATCTTTATGATAATATATATAGTTACATAAAAACTTTTCATATGGTGGATCTTTTAAGCAATCGTAATCGATCGGCCTGAAAGTAGGTTTTATCATGAATTGAGAATCACTGGCGTATCGTGTACTCTACTGACAAGATTTATCAGTAGTATATAGACGCCGCCAAAATTGAAAACAACATTTTAAGACAGTAGTTACAAAAGTTTTATTATTATCATTATTATTCTCTTGGGGGCTTCAACAACACATCTCCGCTTTCTTCTATTTCCTACTATCCTCTTCAAATGGGTTCACGATCGCCTACAATCTCCCATATCTCCTCCATGTCACTCTCGAAGCGATGACCCACTCGCCACTTCCCATTCGGATTCCACAGAATTGATGACCTGCACTGCGCGCGATTTCATTCGATGACCTCCTCAGTGGTGTATGCTCTGATCCATCTCTACATTCTCCTACATATTTGTTGAGCAACCGGCTCTTGGTTGGTTTGTTCCCAGCCAGAGGTTTTTGTTACTAATTCTTTCTTGTCGGCTTGCTATTTGATCTTGGAGCCGGTGAAGCGGGCAGCTGTTGATAAAGGTCTGCAGTAGCCTGCTGGTAATGCTTTTTGTGACGCGCAGTGCGGATTTTTGACTCGTATAGAGGCACCAACTGACTGACTTCACATCTGTGTTGAAAATTCGAATTTTGTTCTTAATACTGACTGACTGCGGAAGATTTCCAAACTGCTTTCAAGTTGATGAAGGTGTATCTTGCCTAACCGATTCTGGCTGGCTGGCTGACTTTGAAATCTTCATACATGCTGTCGCCTGTGGTTGAGACGATGCTTCCTAGATAAGTGAAGGAGGTAGTCTCTGTCAAGTCTCTCCCGTTGATGGTGATTGGTGCTGGTTGTTGTAGCTGTTGTCGCTGTTTTGTTGATGTAATCATAATAAGAAAGTGTTATTACATATACTTCAACTTACTTTTAACCGCATAGTTTATCAGTGATAACATAATTTAGTTGATACATTTACGTATACATACTAAGATGTGAGTAAAACTTCTTTGTATAGTGGCTTATGAGTATACAGATCGACTGGAATTCAACCTTGGAGTCTTGTACGATACCGTTCGTGACATTAGTCAATTAACAAACCACTATAATATAAACTTTAGGAAATATACTGCATTTATTTTCTACTAAGCAGCTAAAAGAACATAGACAAGACGGAGGTTATGAAAATAACCAACCAACAACAACAACAGCAGCAGAAACATCCTGCGCCAATCACCATCAACGGGAGGGTTTGAAAGAGGTTACTTCATTCACTTATCTAGGGAGCATTGTCTCAACTACAGGCACATGGAACGGACGAGGATGTCAAATCCAGAATCGGGAAGGTGAGAAACACATTCGTCAACCTGAAACCAATCTGGAGATCTTCGTCACTCAGCACCAACAACAAAATTCGGATTTTCAAAATACAAACGTCAAGTCAGTTCTTCTTCTATACGGATCAGAAACTTGGCCAGCGGGTCACAAAGAATATTTCCAACAGCCTGTTGCAGACCTTTATCAACAGCTGTCTTTGCTCTATGCTCAAGATCAGATGGCCGGAAAGAATCACCAACAAGAAAATATGGGAACAAACAAAGCAAGAACCAATCTCTCAACAAATATGCAGGAGAAAGTGGAGATGGATTGGACACTCACTGAGGAGGCCGTTGGGTGACATCGCGCGTCAGGCCATAGCTCGAGCGGAGCCCAAAATGGAAGCGGCGAGTGGTTCGTCAGTGCAAGGGTGACATGGCGGCGATCGTGTGAAGAGGAGTTGAGACAGTATGGACTAACATGGATGCAGGTGAAATGTACAGCAGAAGACAGAAGCAAGTGAAAACGTGCAGTTGAAGCCGTATGTTCCACTAGGAACCCAAGGGAACAATAATAATAAAAGCAGCTAAAAAATATTACCCTAACAACAAGGCCCGACGAATCATGACTACATGGATGGGCAACTTGAGTAGTTAGTTATTCAATCTTTGAAATAAACACGCTGAAAGATGTACCATATCAGAAAGTATTTGAAGTGATTCAAATGTGCGCCAAAAACAGTTTCAATAAATCACAGAGGTAAAAATTTCACTTCGAAATAGGTTATTTTCGAATCTTATTTCCTTAGTACTCTCATTGTTCAAGAGTACTCAAATAATTTGGCAGAGACACTGAGCTATAAGGTGGGAGTAATATATTCGAAAAATGTGAATGAGAATGAACTAAAGACTGAGTAAAATACACTAACTGAGAACACTTGTTCGGAGAATTGTCGTAAGAAAACACAGAACTACGAGGATAGGAAAGGAATATACTATATTCGTCAACAAGAAGCCTCTGTACCCGCGATTATATCCAGTGAAGTGGTAATTCAAGTACTGGTTTGTAGGGATTTGGTTGATTGGTTACAGGATTTCATCATGAGTTGACATTGGTTAGAGAACCATTGGAAAACCTGGGAGTACTGGACAGCTGTTTCATCCTAGTTTGGAACTCTTCATCAGTACGTATCCGCCGGGGTTCGAGACCAGGACCTTCTGGTTACAAGGCGAGCTCGTATACCATTAAGCCACTGGGACCCGATCCAATGGCCAACCCATGAATTATAACTTCTGTCAATTCACGATTTAGGGCAACCACTAGCCAATGTCTTCGGCGAGTATTTTTCCTCACCCCCGACCTGCTACACCCTACTGGTCACCACTTCCCACTGGAACTCCAGGTAACTACCTAGCTGAATAGGGCCAGTCGCCAGTGAGCATCTCATTGATATTTAAATATTGGTTTGTAGGGATTTGGTTGAGAGTCCCAAACTAGGACGAAACAGCTATCCAGTACTCCCAGGTTTTCCAATGGTTCTCTGACCAGTGTCAGCTCATAGTGAAGTGGTAATTACCAAGCGAAGGAAGTCAGTTCAGGAAACATTTATGGCTGGTGAAGTGCAACCCATTTTTTTCTACTCACCCATGCTGCGATAGCAAGTCAGAAAAATGTAGTTATTAGTACTGTACTACTACTATGTGTTTTCTTACATAAACTTACTCTCCAGAGTGATGAAACTCTGCTCCTGTAATGAAAAATGAAGTAAGTAGGGTTGCCACTTAACCTTGTATCTGTCAACTCAACTAGGACACTTAACAGAATGGAGCTGCTTTTGTAAAAAGGTGTGGTCACTAGCCCCATGCTCAGCCTTCCATCTTTTCCGGACCTGCTACCCATCGGTAGTAATCTAGGCGGGATTTACGAGTGCATCATCTGGGAAGAGAACTCAGATCACATACATAGCTGCTAAGAATTCAACCATGTAAACACTGACTGACTACCCTCATTAATTTTGAACAAAGCAAGAACTACAGTAATAGGAGAATAAAGTGGTACCATCTTTTATTTCGTTGCCTTCTCGTCAGCTGCTTACAGGCCAAAAACATTATTGAATATATCTACAAAAACGATTTTAACATACTTGCAGAGTTCATTTTAAACAAGATCCAATCGATCAGTACACGCATACACTAATAATATTAAACACTATTCCGAACAATAATAACCATACACATTCAGATGAAAGAGAAATGAAAAAAATATCCAGTCACCAGGGCGAAGAAAGACTGATAACCGCTTCTTTCTGGACGCATAAATCAGGTTTCAGGCACTTGATGGAAATGGCTTCAGCAAACTTGAGGAGAATTGAGCTCCTTTGCTTATTGATAATTTTGAACGACTTTTCGACGTCCACCTCATGACCCGTGTCGAGGAGATGGCTAGCGATGGCACTGTTTAAAGCATTTGTTCCCTTTAGACATAAGCTTTTCGGTACATGTTCAGAAAATCGTAGATATGCCCTTCTTCTTTCTGTCCTTCCAATGTAACTGCTCCCACAGATACATGTAAATTTGTATACACAGTTGGAGTTAACATAAGAAGGATATATATCGATTTTTGATTTCATCAAAGTGAAAGTTGTTTGATAAACGGGAACGAGCTTAGCCGCAGGATAGGCTATGACTAGTGATGTGCTCAGCCTTCTGTTGATCATCGCTGCAGTGTTTTCACCTTTATAATCAAGCTGAAAGTAGATTGGCTATTTTCCTACTGTGATTTGTTTTACATTTGTGACTTCAGATCTTCCATACTTGTTGATGAACCTTTGAGGGTACCCATACCCAAAAGATGGTATCATTTTATTCTGCTAAAACTGTAGTTCTTGCTTTGTTCAAATTCATTAAGGGGAATAAATGTATGAAATTACCCTCATTAAAATACATTTTCATTTAATAAGTTAAGTGATAGATTTGGTAAGAATGATACTCATATTCATGATAGTCATTCCTTGTATCAGCATATCACCGTTAATATATAGGCTGAGAATGCTGACATTGGTGAAAGCTTGGGCCATAAGATCATCCTCCTTAATATTTCACTGCTAGCATCTCTGACTTGCAAAAACGGGTTTGTAGAGATACGCTTTGCTGACGAATTCCACGAAGCATAAAACCTGACTATAGGGTTTCCTATCTATTCTTCTAACTCTTTTTTTAAGAACGAGAGTTGTAAATTGATATATCCCGAGTTTACTTACCATGGAAACAGTAAATTTGAATAAGGCATTAAGAAGAAAATTTTCGCGAGATGATATCGTCATTTCGTAGTTTCTTTACAACCGCTTTACAACTAACATGGTTAACAATAATAAAATAAAGTTCATGACAATTACTCAGTTAAATAAAAACAAAAGGACATGCTAATGACCAATCATATTTAAATAGGTCAAGTAGTACATGGTAGGCGAAGGTTGAAGTCTATTGTTTTTTGTACACACAGTTTAGGCTGTATTTGATTAATCCAAAGTGCTTCCATCACCTTCAATAACCTTGAACTAGAGTTATGTGAAACAATTGTGAAACAATCACTAATATTTTTAATTGAATTTTAGATTTTTCCCGTCGATTGATTGGACCGAAGTGCTCGGTCTCAGGTTGACATGTCGGCTTCTTGAGCAGATGCTTCGACAATGTTCGGGCATTTAATTAGTATTTAATTGGTGGAAGCCGACATGTCAACCTGAGACCGAGCACTTCGGTCCAATCAACCGACGGGATAATCTAAAATTGAATTAAATAGTTAATATGACCCGTTGCACAAGAGGTGGCTCTAGTGGTCCAAGTGGTCTAGTGGATAACGCTTTGGCGTTGGAAACCATGGGCACCGGCTTCCAGCCTCGGTGGGGACATCATCACTCACTGAGAAATGCAGGTACATCCAGATGACGAGTCCCAAATAGGAAGAAATGCGCATCCTGGATTCCACTGCTAGTCACCATCCACCAATTAAAGTCATTAATATTGATTTCGTGACGTGACATTAATAAGTGCTTTGCAGTGCATGATGAGGAATTTCTATTCAGATTAATTGCATTGCGATTTTCTATGTGTTTTAATAACCACTTTGGAACATGTTCTTTTCGACGACCACGTTGGAACATTCTATTGGTCCTACCTATATCAGTGTCACCACAACTGCAGGTGAACTTGTAGATTCAGTTTGAAGTAGATTCCAAAGAATTTCGTCCTTTAATCGTAGGTACAGAGATCGAAAATGTTCGGCAAGTGAGAAAAAGAGATGCGGCGTAGATTGTGCGTTTGATGGCTGACCGAAGTCTTTGAGCTGTCAATTGCATAATCTGGTTGCCCTTGCATGGTAGGTTAATAAAGATAGGTTTCTTTGGTACAGAAGCTGTCTTTTCGAGATATGGTTTTTCTTTACTGTGACAAGTGATAAAGTTCTCCGGATAACCATTAGCTAATAAAACTGAATGTATATTTCGAAACTCATCCATCACTGTGTCACTCGTGCATATTTTTCCGTCCCTTGGGAACAAACACTTCATTAGAGAACGTTTATTCTGGATAGGAGCAAAACTGGTGAAATGAAGATATTGTCCACTCCATGTCTGTTTACGAAAAATAGGTCGTTGAATCGTTTCATCATCTCTCCTAGTCATAGTAATATCCAGGAAACTGAGTTTGTTATTCGATTCTAGTTCGGAAGTCATTCGGATATTTGAATGAATATGATTAAATAGGGTAATAAAGTTTTCAATAGATTTACTATTATTACCAATAATGAGAGTATCATCTACATAACGTTTATACAGTATAAATTCTCCAAGCATACCTTGCATTTGTCTCTCCAATTTCGACATGAATATATCTGCTAACAGGGGCCCAAGAGGGCTCCCCATCGCAACACCATCGATTTGTTTGTATGCCTTTTCTTGGAAGGTGAATCTAATATTTTCTGTACACATTAAGATGATGTCTCTGATGTAAGTTGCAGGAATAGGTAAGTTTGTTTCATTGCTTGTGATGTAATCTCAAATGAAATCAACAGTTTCATTAAGGGGAACATTGGTAAATGAAGATTCTATGTCAGTTGAACACATAACCTTATCCTTAATGTTCAAGGTGTCTAGCATATCTGTCAGTAAATGTTTGAAAGATCACAAATTAAGATTTATTAATGCGTCAATTATTTATACATTAGGTCTGTAATATGATCGATTCTACTGTCTAGTGTTGATCAGAAATGCTGTTTTGGTTTTAATGCATAGAGACTACTCTTTTTCCTCTTTTTTATTTCTCACTCGCTGACCCACATTGTGTTGGTTATCTTACATCACTTATCATAGAGATAATTTAGCTCAGAAACCTTGGAAATCTTCAAAACCCATTTATGACACAAAGTGATGCAACTATTAGATACATACTGTTGAAATAAGACAGTTAAATAGACTCATAAGTTGAACATTTTTCATGAACATACCTAAAGTAATTAATTGGTAGATGGTGACTAGCAGTGGAATCCAGGATACGTATTTCGTCCTATTTGGGACTCGTCATCTGGATGTACCTGCATTTCTCAGTGAGTGATGATGTCCCCACCGAGGCTGGAAGCCGGTGCCCATGGTTTCCAACGCCAAAGCGTTTTCCACTAGACCACTTGGACCACGAGAGCCACCTCTTGTGCAACGGGTCATATTGATTCAATTGAATTTTAGATTTTTCCCGTCGATTGATTGGACCGAAGTGCTCGGTCTCAGGTTGACATGTTGGCTTCTTGAACATCATCACTCACTGAGAAATGCAAGTACATCCAGATGACGAGTCCCAAATAGGACGAAATGCGCATCCTGGATTCCACTGCTAGTCACCATCCACCAATTAAATACTGATTAAATGCCCAGACATCGTCGAAGCATCTGCTCAAGGAGCCGACATGTCAACCTGAGACCGAGCACTTCGGTCCAATCAATCGACGGGAAAAAAAACTAAAAATCTAAAATTCAATTAAATACCTAAAGTAAGCTGACAGAGAGATCTCTCCTCTCAGCTCAGGCATTCAATAAGAAGCAACACAATAAAGGCCAAGAAGGAAATTATTGGACCACTAGAAAAACTAGAATATATATATATATAAACACTTGCTGCATAGTCAACTCTCACAAGAAATAACTCGACTTTAATACAAATGTTGACATTCATACTGTGATGGTGTGATACAGACAATGTGTGCCAACGGAGGGTTATTCTCACATGTTCCTACAGTTCAATTCGGCATTAACAACAGAATACGATATATCTATTTGCACATTCTATTTGATGTTAGAGACTGAATAATTTCCCACAGTTATATACTGCATCGGCAAGAGAATACTATTGTGGTAAGAGCTGGCTGCTAGACAAAGTTGGTAGACAGTAATTGACGTCAATGTTTATGTCCCCAATATTGGTGGTGAGAAAATGAGAACAAAGGCTTTGCGTAGGCGGGTACAGTTAGCACATGGATGATCTGACACAGCCACAAAGAGATACAAGGTTAACTTTCTGTGAGAAACAACCAATCAAAAGACCGTAATTTCTACTAACGATAATCGACATTAATGTACATTAAAATCTATAAATATGTGCTGATTTTCCTTAATAAGCGATCTGTTGCCTGGCCGTTGTCTTCTGTTGTTACACTGTGTATATTTGAACATTATATTTCTTGTCGTTTAATGTATACCGAAATCACACGCTCAGTGATTGGTTAACCAATTTAAACTGTAGATATATAAACAGCGGTTTAATTAATAAAAACTATACCTTGGCTCCCGTGTCCTGTCTTCTGTTGTTACAATTCTAACGTAAAGACTTACTGTTCACAAGTTAGGAAAAGATAAATTATGCAAAATATCATGATTCTAGTATTTATGCTGAATTTCTACAAACAAAAATCATTTTTACCTCATTTTTTTCTAATCATTTGGAAATTTACTTTCTTAGGGAAGCTCCTTGCAGGTGAGAAAAACAAAAATACCAACTCAAGCGCGAATAACAATAAGGCAGTATAATAGTCGACTCCACCCAGAGTGAAACTTTATGTCGAGACAATGGAATGTAATAGAGATTTAGATAAATTTCAGTGTAGATTTTGTCATGATACAATCAAGGAGCAGTGGGATCCACCATGTCTAGGTGAAGTGAAAACTCAACCAAGGGATTGTTTGAGTGTACCTCTATATGACGAAGTTGGATATCACAGATCCCTGAATTCCGTTCTAGGCGCCTAATTGGTCAACAAACTTAGTGTCATAGTCCCAGATTCGATACGTGGCGACGCCGTTGAATAGCCCCAAGATCGAACGAAACAGATGTGCAGTACTCCCCAGTTTTCAATGATGCCCAAATGATGTTGGCCAGTAACGAGATCTGACAAATGAAATTTACCAGAACCCTCACAAATCGCTTAATCTAAATAGTTCAAATATGCTTTACTTCGTATTCATATTTTAATGTTCATTAGGTTTTTCTTCTGTGGACACTTAGAAACGAAATTAATTTTTATGAATTAAATAACGAATGAGTGTTTCCTTGGGTTTTTTAGATTTCTTTCAGTTTCCATACATTGAGAAACAGGAACTCCTCATAAACTTTCTCTAAGGTAGGGGATAAGGACATTCATTCTACTTACTGGTTGCGTTATATTTCACGAATTTGCGAAAGCTGGAATTCATGGTACATTGGACTTGGTCCAATGAATGAATTGTCCACGACCTCGAGTTGTGACCGCAAATTCCTGGGTTTGAACCCCAGTAGGCGTGTACTTCTAGAGGATCCCAAACTAGGACGAAACAGCTACCCAGTGCTTCCTGGTTTTCAAAGGTTTCTCTAAATAATATTAGATCACCGAAAATACCCATTGTGTCATGAGGAAAAATAAAAGACAGATTCAGCGAAGAAAATTTTCTTTATCGACGAAATTATCTTCAGAGGCCTGAAAGAATCCAGACGGTTCCAAAGAAACTGCTATTTATGAGTGTTGAATTTAAAGGTGGTACCGCAGCTGAGATCCTGAAGAATCGCTTATGCAGATCACTGAGGAAAGCCTTCTTTATGGCTGAGCTACGTATCAACTTCTACAGCCGACAAATGATCAACGGGTGTGTGAAGGATAAACTGCCGCTTTGGGCCACCTCAATGTGTGTTTATAAATTCACCTGCTCGTGTTGAGCTAGTTATATTGGCCACACAAAGCGCACGCTTTCCAAACGCATCTCTGAGCATTATCCGGCATGGTTAGCAAAGGGACAGTGTAAGACAATTACTATGTCAATTCTCGAGCATTTGGTGAACTCAGGGCACGTAGCTCCACCGGAGACGTCTTTCAAGATCATCTACAAAGTGAAACCAAATGGTACGAAGGACGTCAGGTTTAGTCTTTTGTGAATGGTGGAGGCGCTGGCAATTCATCAATACAACCCTGAACTCTGTATACAGAAAGAGTTTGTCCAGTCTCTTATTCTACCTTGGTCTTAACCTTCCACTAATCGTTCCCTGTAAAAACATTCTGACTTTTTTCTTTTCTTTTTTGTAATTTTTAATCTTACTTTTAGTTTGCTTTTACTATAATAATTAATTCACTATTATCACTCTCATATGCTCCTTTTGTGTATTTTCACACCCTCTTCACATCTGTTAAATTGACACTCAAATACCTTTATTCTCACTCAATAGGAATTTTAACCTTATCAAATTTCTAACTTTGTGCCGCTGAGTACCACGTAATTTACAACTTTTAACTTTCACTTCTAAAGCCACTTCTGAGTAATTATATCAATTATATCACCCCCTATTACTCAATAATAGACTACTATACATTTTTGGTAAATATAAATACGACTGTACAGCCTGTGAAAATGATTTCCTTGATGAAGAAAATTTTCTTCGCTAAATAATGTTAGCTAGTGAAGAAACTTAAGTGGAAATTAAAAATTTGTAGGAAAAAAAGTCATACACGTATGCAATGGATCTCTTTGAAAACAAAAAGCACTGCAGAAATTATTTTATTTTGTCAATAAAAGAAATATCACTTTGAAATGAAAGGCTATTACGCAACATATATATGTATATATATTATTATATAACTGAGACGTCTTTTGCTTTTCATCCATATTATAAGAATACATAACTTTTTATTCAAATAGTTATCATGGTATGAATTCTTGAGTCTCTTCCGTTTCGACTATCAAGCATACTAATCAATTATACTACGGCTTCCAAGTGATAACAGATACCGCTTTTCTAGCATGCTTTGCTACAGCTGCATTCATGTCATTTTCGTGTGGAGATATCTAAAAATTATTGGAAATATAAAAAATTGAATTAAATTATGTTGAAATTGTTTATTTTATAATTACATGTTCCTAATATAGTTGATTTTAAGTAGTTTCAACTTCGTTTGGGATTTCGATTAATTCCAGGGAAAATGTTGTGTCATCAACCGTGAAATTATTTAGAAAATCGTTCAGAAACCGCAGAACACTGGACAGTTATCCTAATCTTATTAATATATGTGTTACACTTGGGCACTGTGGTAGTAAGTAATTCCATATTAGTTTGTTTATTAGATACATCACACACAATGATGAAACAGTATTATTTACTGGATGACAGTGTTCCAAGCACAATTTATTCCTGTTCATAATCATATCAATTATAATCACACGACTTCGAAACTGGAGTTTTATAGTTTTCTTTGTCCTCTCCTATTTGTCGTCGTGTGGATAGCAGAATTTTCCAGATGTCCAGCTGGACAGGTGTTGAATCATTCCTATTACATGTACTTGCAGTTGATTCGATGAACAAAGCTTCCGTTGTTATCACTCTCTCCCTCCACCCTGTGACATTAGATTTTAAAAGTGTCATCTTATCCCATTCTATTGTGTGGTTGTGTGTAATTGCATGTAGTGAGTGCTATAGCTGAACTATTCTCTAGATTTCTTATCTTATTCGGGTGGCATAGCGGTTAGGACGTTCGCCGACCATGCACAAGGTTCGGGGTTCGATCCCCGGCCAACTCACTCCTTTACCTCGCTAAGCCAGAAATAATACTGGTGAAGAGGAAAGGTTGGGCGTGAGGCTAGCAACCCCATCCTGTAAAAATAATCACCACTGCTACAGAAACTTCAAGCCACTAGCTTGAAGCCCTATGTTCCACTGGGGAACGTGAAGGGAAAAAATCTAGACTTTGCCAGGTATTTATATTCGGCTAGTTCGGGCTAGTTCGGCTAGAACAGGGGATGTCCGACTAGCTGAACATAAAAACCTAGCGAAATCTAGATTGGTTGACCCGAATAAGATAAGAAATCTAGAGAATAGTTCAGCTATAGCACTCACTACATGCAATTACACACAACCACACAATAGAATGGGATAAGATGACACTTTTAAAATCTAATGTCACAGGGTGGAGGGAGAGAGTGATAACAACGGAAGCTTTGTTCATCGAATCAACTGCAAGTACATGTAATAGGAATGATTCAACACCTGTCCAGCTGGACATCTGGAAAATTCTGCTATCCACACGACGACAAATAGGAGAGGACAAAGAAAACTATAAAACTCCAGTTTCGAAGTCGTGTGATTATAATTGATATGATTATGAACAGGAATAAATTGTTCTTGAAACACTGTCATCCAGTAAATAATACTGTTTCATCATTGTGTGTGATATATCTAATAAATAAACTAATATGGTATTCTTATCTTAGTTGATTTTCTCAAAAAAGCATTCTATCAGTTAGAGAAACAGGGAAGATTACAGGGTAACAGGCCATCGTTTCTTGCTAATTTTCAGCTATTTATAAGTGTGAACCTAAGTGTGTAGCAAGATTGTTACTGTTATGTTACAATTTAGGCCCATTGCCGTTCATATGGTGAATTAGAAGATAATTATTTAATCTTGGGTTTCAGTTGAAACTTCTTAAGCTGAATAAAATATACGCCTGGAATATACTGTCAGTCAGTACTGAATTATATGCTCGTAGCTACATAAAAATACGTTTTTATACACTTCGTCTTAGATTATATTATTATTATGATTCGCTTAGGTCCCCAGTGGAACACAGAACAGAACACCGTGTTCTCTGTGTTCGTTTTCAGCTGGTTACACGCTGGTCTATAAGTTTCTGCTTCTTTCTCACACGATGTGCACCACATCGCTCTCGAGCCCATGTCCAACTTATCGTTTTCCACTGGAGTTCTACACAAGAGCCAGGGGTATGACGCCATTCGGCACTTGGTTTTCTAGCCGATCCTAAACCGGAATAATCAGGGAAGGTCGAATGTCGGGCTGGCGATCCTACACTAGAAATCACTTCAGTCATTGCAGTAACTTCATTTCACTGAAAAAATATAAACCACGAAAACTTATTTTTCGCTGGAATCAGAGAGACTAAATGACTCGGATTGGGGAATATCTTCGGGAAGCCAGTTAGTCAATGTGTCTTCTTTCCATGAAAGCAAATATACGCATAGCGGCATGGAATGTTCGCACGATGTTCAAATTTGCTTATAAAGGCTGTTCTGAATGCAAGAGAAATGAGAAGATCTGGTATATAGGGGCTTAGAATCTGTGAGAACAGATGGAATAGAAATGAACTCTCCACACCCAATTCTCTACGCTCCTACAAACAGCGCTCTTCAAGAAAAAGAAGCAAGAGTTCTACAGATATCTACAAAGAGTAATGAACAAAGCCCTAAATGATGACATCAAAATCTTAATAACTATGAGCAGACAACACAGGAAGAGAATACATTATGAGTCTGGGAGCTCTCAGCAAAATGAATGATAACAGAGTGTTATTCTCAGATATCTCTGACTGCAATGATTTGGTGATTGGAGGCAGTATATACAAGCAGGAGGATAAACACAAGGCAAAATGAGTTCCACATGATGGGCATATCAAAAATCGGATGAAGTTTATCTCTAACTCAAGAAAGTGGAGACGCCGGTTGCTGGGCTGAAAATCGGAAAAAGGAGTAGATGATGGTTCACACCACTGTCTTGTGCAAGGAACACACAAGGTCAAGTTGAAATCCTTCAAAGAAGCTAGAGACAGATAGAAAGTTGAGTTTAACACTTAAAAACTCTGAGACAAACCTAAAAAATACACATTCACTAGAGTCATCAGAGAAAAGTTGGGGCTACTGTGTAACATCACTGAGGGAAGTTGTGTAGAAAAACACTGGAACTCTCTGAAAGTAATGTTGAAAGGAACCTGTATAACTAACGTAGGAAGAAAGAAGAGGCAAGACAAGGAATGCCTTTCTGTGGACGTCTAGAGGCCAACAGAAAAGATAGGAGTGGTGTAAAGATGGATAATGAAAGCAGTAGCTGAGTTTATTCTTCAAAACACTGAATAAAGGAGTAAAGAAGTGCATTAGGAAATACAGGGGGCAATTCTACGACACTCAGTGAAAACTGAAGCCAAACAACCCAAAATTGAGTGGGATCTCAAATCACCATACCAGAAAACTAGATGGCTGTCAGGCAAAAGATCAAGACATATGGAACTAATGAAAGATACTGAAAAAAACCTAATTACCGAAGAGGCGAAGGAAAGGAGACAATGGGCTGATCACTGTGAAGAACTTTTTGACCACTTGCACATTAAATGTAGTACAGAATACTGTGGAAGACAAGTGCTCATACGCTATGTGAACAAAAATAGTACTACAGTCTCCACTGGTCATTGGACAATCTAATTCTCTATATTACATAATGGCCTTTGATTTGTTTAGTTTTATGGCTTGAATGTTAATCTGTACACACGCAATCTTTTACATAGCCTTTAATATATTCTTAATTATTTGTTGAAGGAGAAATTACATCAGGGAGTTAGTGTGTTTTACAGACCGAACAGTATAGTATTTTATTCCGTTACGTTCCAAGTGCGAAATAAGGCTTCATTCTTTGAGCTTTCGAGTTTCAGTAGCACTAGTGCCTTTCATTTTTCTTTACAGGTGGAGTTGCTAGCCTAACGCTAAATTGCCTCTCTTTATCAGGCTTACAACTGGCTAGTGGAAGTTTAGCAATGAGTCTGTCTGAGATTGAACCCCGGACTATGTGCTTGGTTGGTGAGAGTTTTACCACTGGATCACTAAAGCATTAAGTTTAGTATTGATTATTTCGATTGGACACTAGTAACTAGTGTGACATGTCTAGTCCTTTCTTTGGTGCAGCCACCATACCACTAGGTGGCTCGCCATCACGGTGCACATTGATTTGATGGTATTAGATAGTTGGAGGCAATCGGCCACAGGAAGCCTTGCTTGACCTAGGTTTCGTGCTAGTTGGCACTCATCAGCAAGGCGTATCTACAACCTTGAAGGAACTCATGTCCCTTCTGAGATTCGAACCCGCGTCACTCAGTGCTGCAGTCAGAGACGTTACCACTGAGCTATTCGGGCTCGCAATTCACCTCCTGCATTTCATATGCTATATATATAGATAGATTGTCCTGAATAAAACTGTTGTTACTACTACTAAGAAAACCCCTTTCATGGTGGATTAAGTAATCGTCTGAAGATCGACTTCCATTAGATCAAAAATTATTCAAGAATAAATCACACGAAATGACAAAGAACAGACATACTTTATTCAGATGATCTAACAGAATCCTACGTCCTTCCGGTGTTTCTGATAAACATGTAATCACCTTTTAAGAAAAAAAGAGGATCAATAAAACAGATTATTTTAGTCATTTAATTAATTTAATTATTTAGCTAATAAAAAGCAATGAAAGACAATAAACAATTAAGTATAATTTTATATCAGTCAGTTGCTTAGTTTCTTATAGATTAAAATGCACTAGATTTAATGTAAATCATATTGTTTGAATCACCTAAATAACGTCCTTGAATCCTCATTCATGGTTGGGTAGATTTTCAAATATGTTTCATGTAAACGAAAAGACAGTTTTCAGAGATATTATTCTCAAGCTGTACAGTCACACATATGTATATGGAACATTTTCTTAGAAACAGAAGGAATCTCTCCAAAGATGTGTTATTAGAATAGAATGTAATTCACGGTACTGAGTAGAGCTCAGCTAGATTCAAAGAGAGTTAAATGAAGAACAGTGATACTTAGGGGTACGGCTGTGCTAGTAGGGTAGAAGGGGGGAGAGAAACAAAATAATTTAAAAAACAAAGTGTTATGTATCCAATATTAAGACAGATTAAGTCTATTGTGGGTTAAATAACCGAACCAAATTCGGCCGCATATGCAATTTGGGATTTAAAATGTGAATTATCGTCGCGCCTGCAGTTTGGAGAAGCTTTATTCTTACTCCCTTAGCAAGAACCATACCCACTTTGTAGAAAACTACGAAGCTGCTTTGCGGGTTCACTTGGAATCCAGGGTCGATCACGTGTTCCAGAGTACAGCTGTGAAACCATGAAGGTAATTATTCGATGATACATTTGGATAGTAAGCATTGAGTACGACCCACATATCTACCTCCACGGAAGCAGGTGAGTTGATAGGTGAGGTCAGCAGTAGTAGCTTATCCTTCAGGTTCATGTGAATCATTGACTTTGTAGACTAAGTGGGCCAACGTTCAGCCTCAGAGAAGATTTTCTTCAGTAAATGAGACAGGTGGTTTCTGTCAATGAATCTCCATTGAATTGTAGATTCACGTAAAGGAGTCTTTTAGGGTCAGAAAGTGTATACGCTTTTATAGTGCTGTAAGCTCCATGGATTTTTTGTGACGAAGCTTTCGAGATATTCATTTTTATGGAGAATTCTATTTAGGGTGTTTAGCTCCTCCCCCATGGTGTCACAGTTTCAAATGTTGCGGATTCTGTAGCTCATTGTTTCAACCCACTGTTAGGAATTATTTTTAACGAAACAGAATGAAAACATTACAATATATTACAGTATGGTTCAGATAGAACTGTAGTAGTGTTTCAAGTGAGATATTATTAATTGTGATTTTACTCTTAAGGGGTTTTCACATAAGCAGAACACTTTTCAATCCCAGCCGAAGAATACACATAGGTGAAGCAGTTAAAACATGGTGAAAATAAGCATTGTTAATTGGATGAGGTTTAGGCAGGAATTGGGTAAAATGCAACACCTAATACCCAGTAAGTAGCATACAAAGAGGTGAAATTGATTAATTTCCATCTAGTTGGTACAGGCTTTAAGACTGAGTATACTGCTTTCAGTATTCAATAGATTATTGTTGTTTGAACTAAGAAATATGTTTTTAAATGGTATTACAAAGCGGTAGATTTAGAAACACAATATCCACCTATAAAATCATAATTAACTAAATGTAATAAACATAAAAATCTCTTAGTTATTTAGTGTGAGATGAGATGCAGTATTAAATATGTGTTTGGTTACTTACCTTTAAAGCGTTAACACGTACTCGACTATTCTCATCGTCGACAAGAATCAGAAGCAGGGGGATAGCACCAGCATTTAGTGTTGTATATCGACCATGGTTAGTTGTACATATGCTACAAATGCAAAAGCAAATTATAAAAGAAATATTAGTGATATAATTACTGGACAATAACAATTTTGCTTTTTAAATGAAAAGGTATGTTCATAAATTGGGAAATGTTTTGACCTTATTCTGTTTTGCTTTTCTACTCACTCAAAATCATCCAGATCAAAGAACACAAAAAGATCAAAAAATTATTCACCTTAGCTACATATTTTCTGCATCATTTGAAAATTAGTAATAGTTGACAGTGTTTAAGGTTTGATCATGGATTGATATCGGTTAGAGAACCGTTGAAAACCAACAGGGAGTACTGGCCAACTGTTTTGTCCCAGTTTGGGGCTCATCATCAGTACGCACCCACCATGGTTCGAACACAGGACCTTCCGATTACAAGGCAACCTCGTAGACCATTCAGCCACTGAGATCCGGCCCAGTAGTCAGCCTGTTAATTTCAGCGCTACTGGCACCAACCAATGTCATCGGCGGCAAATGTTTGTCCCCACTTCCAAACTACGATGAAACAGCTGTCCAGTACTCTCTGGTTTTCAGTGGTTCCCTAAATGATATCCATCCATGATTAAACGTGAAACGAATCATATCATGAAAATTGCCAGTGCTCTTATTATCAGGAGACAGCTTTTGGTTAAAAGTCTGCTGAACATGTACCAAAAAACCCAAGTCTCAAGGGGACAAACGCTCACAAAGGTCCCACTGCCACGCATCTCATCGATAGGGGGTATCAAACGCTATCAAACGCCTGAAATCCAATTTATGTGTCCAGAAAGAATGATTTATCAGTATTTCCTTGCCCTGGTAGCTAGGTGTTTTTACTCGCTTTCTTATTTTTTTGATTACGTAATCTCTGGCTTTAGCCTTCTCCTCTATTTGGCCGAGTGTAACTTTGCTTTTATGATGTGAGTCGAACTCAGCATATTGTTGGTCAGTTTATCAGTTGTTCATTATCTTATCCATCTCTTGTCTTTATTACGTAACTCTTGGCATTGTACCGAAGCTCTAACTCTTTTTTGTTTAAACTTGAACTTCCTGTGTATCAGCTGTACAAGTGCAATTTCATGTACTCTGTTCATTAGGTCTGCAGTCTCCTGTCAGCTGACATTATATGGCACTTACAAGTATGTTAAGATTGTTTCATGCATTTTGATAATTATGAACAGCATCAGGCTTATCATTTATTCCTGCTTCATGAAATGAACTTTATTCTGTGTTGTTTTTTTTAGAGTTGCGTTCGAATGAAGACCTGACCACTGGTTATGGAGCACTACACGCTAGGTTGAGATCTGCAATTTTCATAGGCGAACATTTCTAATCCCCCTTCACCAAAGAGGAAGGTCAGCGCAACCAGCTTGCTGTACAAAGATGAACAGCTCTCTATCAGGAGTCAGAAAATGCTCTAAAACTAAATCGTTCCAAATGTCAGACTGTCAATTTCAGTTTCTAATGTAAAAGAAAGTTAGATGAATCTGTTAATTCCTATGACCATTGCAAAATTGATGATAGTGATATAAAAATCAAGCCTGTAGTTGAGTATCTTGGATTAATTCTTTCTTCTGAGCTAGCATGGTCCTCTCATGTCTTAGCGACTTCTAAAAGAATATTTCGTCTGACATATACATTAAGAAGTTAAGGTACTCAGGCTTAATTCAACCACTCCTCTTACAGTTTGTCAACTCGTTAATTTTCCCCTATTCTTCTTTACTGTTCACCCTTATTCTTTCCTGGATTACTTAAAAAAGACTATGTCATACTTCGTAGAACTCTGAAGATTGTCAGTCAGCAGGGTGAGTGGTATCCCATTGGGCCATATCGTTGACATTGTCACTGATAGGCACTTGATGTCATGCAACAAATTTGCTAAAGGAATTTTGTCAGACTGTGAGCATCCTCCACTTTACCAGCAGCTTCAACCTTGTGTCTCGTTAGGGGAAACAAGAAGTCTTTTCAGAAGACTTTGTGCACGTACGTCTAAGCATAAAAATTCCACTATACCATATTTGGCATGTACTTTATGTGATGAAAATAGTGTCAGGCATGAACTAACTAACCTTCTTAGCATCACTAAATAAACCATTTCCTCCACCCTTACAACATCAAACTTTATTGTTATTGTAATTCTTATATTTATAGTTGCCTCAATGTTTTGTTTTTGTTTATTTTTTTCATAAGTGTGAACATCATTTAAGCTGTGTTATAACTGTTAATTTTGTATATCCTCTCACCATACTGTATCAACAGAACATTAGATTCAATAATCTATAAAGTGCTAAAATTTCCAAACTGAATCGCCAATACTGTTTGAAACAAACTCACTATTATTATTATTATATTTAATATTCTCAGTTCGTGCTTCTAATATTTTTAACTTTATGTCGTAAATGTTAACAAATTCCTCTAGTTAATTTTGTTTTAATTTTTAATTTTATTTATATTTTGAGTAAAGCAGATGCAATATAGTGACAAATACTGAGAATTCCATTCTGTATTATAATTACTGTTTGTTTTGGAATAAAGTGGATTATTATTATTATTCTTAATTACTGAATCGGGAGATATATGTACACACATACACAAAAGCCTATTCCAACTTACAAGGCTAACGCTCCAGCAGATGAAGCTTTTACATTTTCACTTTGATCATTCAATAGACCAACTAATGCAGGTATCGTTTCATTGTCTATAGCCTCTTGCTTCCCCTTGGGATTTACACTGAAAATAAAGTGAAATAGTAAACAAAAATGAATTATTGATTTACTTAGAAAATGTTGAATATTAAATATTACCTTTATATACAAAACGAAACCTAATCTGTTCACTGAGCCACAGAATCCGAAGCATTTGCAACCCTGCCACCGTGGAAGAGGAGCTAAACAATCTAAGGAGAATTCTCCATAGAAATTACTACCCCAAACACTTCGTCATAAAATCTATGAAGCTTAAACTACTTAAACCACCCACACACACTTTCTGCCCCTAAAAGACCTCTCTACCTGAATCTAGAATTCAATGGACGCTGCTCCTCAGAAGTACTGAGAAGCCGCCAGTAGCGTTCATTGAGATAAATCTCCTCCGCAGACCAACGTCGACTCATTTTCTCTACAAAACCAGTGATTTACACGAAATTGAAGGGTAAGCTATCACTGCTTACCTCAACAGTGTGTATCTATGAGTTTACCTGCTCCTGTGGAGTTAAGTATGTTGATGTTTCTCAGAGGTTGCTGTCCACACGTATCATCAAACACTTGCCCTCATGGTTTTATAAAGGAGAAAAAAGATCCCTTCGTAGTTCCATTCTGGGAAACCTGATATACGCTGGTCTCCAAGTGAACCTGGAAACCACCTTTGAAATCATCTACAGAGTAGGTGGAAATCTGGCTACAGGAGTACGAATCAAACTGCTTCAAACAGCAGAAGAGATGGTGATCCACATGTTAAATCTGAAACTCTGTGTGCAACAGATATTCGATAAGCTACTGAACCTACGGTTGACTTAATATGCCCTCAAAAGAAGATAATTAATGTTGAATTAAATTCACAATTTACTGATAAAACAGTTGAAGGTGGGAAATGGCCTCACAGTTTCCTTCGGAAATTAAGTATTTTCACATCACAATACGTCATCTCCTCGACTTTATAACACAAAATAAATCAAAAAAAGAAGCGTCATCACATGACGGTGTGTAACTACTGATCGAATGATAATGAATAGTTGGAAACAACCACTCACATCAGCTGGTGATGCTCGCCAGTCAAATGGAAGGCCCAGATTCAACTCGACTGCAGATGCACTCTTAAGCGTCTAATTTACTAGTCAATAATAAGCCGGGGAAAGAAAGAAGGTTGGGCATGAGACTAACAACCGTCATTTCGTAAAAACAATACCGCCATTACTGAAGCTGTGAAGTTTGAAATCCCTATGTTCAGTGAGTCAAACTGCTTCAAATCACCTGGAAATGCATGTTATTTAGAACGCTAGAATATTTTACTATCCAAATGGAAATTTAGTTATTTTCTCACAAAGCTTATACACACAAAAGTCGATCCCTCCTAGAAACAATAATTCATCTTAGAATTAGGAGAGACAAAAAATAAATGTAGGGGGATTTACAACTGAAAGACAACTATCCGTTTTGCTATACCTTAAATGACTTTCTGAGAGAAAACATGGCACAAGTCTTTTAGGCTGTGTCCCAGCCGGTGTAGTCAATTTATACTACTACATAATTCTAAGTAGTTTCTCAATAGTTATAAAAATTACCGGCTATTTATTGAACAACCTGTTCGGTAATCACTGTTCAAAACTCAAGCCTCCCGAGGGAATGAAATGAGAATCTTTAATTCTATGTAGTTAATGGCCACTTTCGCCGAGTACGGTGTACTTTAATCAATTGAGAAAGTGTTAAAACATGAAATCTGACTTGTAATTAAAAGAAAAAATTTACTTCGAACAACACATTTAAGCGAACAATATTGTGGTTTTAATTACATCTCATCAGGCTTAACTCTAATATATATAAGTTTACAAATAAAAATTCAAATATAAACCACCAATCATGGTGTTTTGTCTATAGGATAATAAGATGGTTAAATGTTTTGCGAGCAGAGCAAGAAAGATATGTACGGATGACCTCTAACAAAAGGAATTTGAATATATTCACGATTCCTTGACGCGGAGATGGGCTATCCGAGTAGTTTCACAAAGAAACTTATGAAAACATCAGGGAAAAATCCTGAGACTCTGACTGCACGTAAGAAACCTCTGTTTATTAAGTTACAGTTTAATGGTGACTTGTCTGTCAAGTGAGATTTTATTCCAGTGACTTTCCAGGAGTGTACGAAGAACATTTTACGCAGCACACCTATGTTTGTCATTCTCTAGCCGATGATAGTTTTGCCACATCTATGTGCATTTATCAATTCAACTGCACCTGCAGTGACAGTTATATTGGACGTACTACTAGACAGCTTAGCCAACGTGTTACTACTGAACATCTCCCATCGTGGTTTGGCAAAGGACAGACAAAAACAAACCGTAGCTCAATTTTGTCACATTTAATTGATAGTGGTCATGTAGTGGGGAAAACGAGAGCCTTCAAAGTAATTCATCGTATCCCACCGAATCTTTCCGATACACTTCGTATTCGTCTACTGCACACAGCTGAGGCGATAGGCATTCGAACAATTATTATACCTAAACTATGCATTCAAAAGAAGTTCGTACAGCCATTATCCCTCCCTCGCCGGCCTCTTAAGACATAATCAACTAATGACTTCTATACCTACCTTTGTTTTTATTTTCAATTCCTTTCTTATCATCCCTTAATCTTATCTTCATTATAAACGTGTTTCATTTACTTCCCTTACAATCTAACGTTACTTAATCGGTTCATTTGCTTTTACTATCTTTATCGACTACTTCTACCTGAATATTTGTTTGTTTAATCATGCTGTTTTTTACTATTCGTGTTATCACAAACTGCCTCACTTTTTCATCCTTATTATTGATAAGACCATTTTTATTATCACTATTATTATTATTATTATTATTATCATTACTACTACTATCACTAATTGCACAATTTATATTCACCATCGTATTATCCTATAGACAAAACACCATGATTGGTGTATATATTTGAATATTTCTTTGTAAAGTTATGTATATTAGAGTGAACCCTAATGAGATCTAATTGAAAACAATATTGTTCGCTTGAATGTGTCGTTCTAAATTTTACTATGGGAATGTTTAATGTATTGAAAACTTTATTTGACAAAAATGTATTCTATTCGTGATATCATATACTACTGAATAACTGACTAGTGTAAGTAGTGCTTGCTAGAGAGTATTCAAGTGTTGGTTTGTAGGATCTTGGTTAATTAATTAGTCCCGGCGGATGCGTACTGATGGAGAGTCCCAAACTAGGACGAAATAGCTGTCCAGTACTCCCAGGTTTTCCAATGGTTCTCTAACTAATGTCATCTCATGATGAAAATCCTGTAACCAATCAAATCCCTACAAACCAACACTTGAATATCAATGAGATGCTCACTAGCGACTTGCCTTATTCAGGTAGGTAGTTACCTGGGGTTCTGGTGAGAAGTCGTGACCAGTAGGGTGCAGCAGGTCGGGTGTGAGGACAAATACTCGCCGAAGACATTGGCTAGCGGTTGCACTATGTCGTGAATTGGCAGAAGTTAGAATTCATGGACTGGCCATTGGATCGCGTCCCAGTGGCTGAATGGTCTACGAGTTCGCTGGCCTTGTAACCAGGAGGTCCTGGGCTCGAGCCCCAGTGAGTTCGTACTGATGAAGAGTCCCAAACTAGGACGAAACAGTTGTCCAGTACTCCCAGGTTTTCCAATGGTTCTCTAACTAATGTCAGGTCATGATATAAACAGTAGTCGGCGATTTCACCCGTTTTAGGCTGAGCTGATTATCAGTGTGTGACTAAGATTTGACTATCGTGGCTTGAACTGATTCACCTCTGAGATTACTCAAACCACAAACACTGCTAATGAGCTCAGCCGTCAATGACTGAAAAGGTCATCAAGTCCCTAGATCACTTGGATCTGAATGGTAAACATTACTGGTTGGTGTGAGTGGCATCTAGCTACTCATTTCAATCAATCAGTAGTATACAATACGATGCATAGATACTTGTCTTCTTGATTTCTATTTTATGCTACCAAGTAGATCACACATTGTGGTTTGAATAATTTTGGTTTATTTGCCTATTTCAATTTTAAGTGTTTTTATTGCATTCACTTTCAGTAAGTTTGATTGTCCATTGAATCTTGTTGTCGCTCAACATGCAAATTATGCATTAAGTGACCACCTGTTTTCACCCCTAGAATTATTTGGCCAGCCTCGAAAACAACCCCTTATCATCAACTACCGACGGCCTCCATCTCTACAAGAGATACACTGATGATACTATCATCATCATTTGTGATGAGAACCTGGGCCTTGAAGACTCACTTCAAATATTCAACAATGTCCACCAAAACATTGACTTTACTCTTGAAGCCGAATCCGACGGGATGTTCCACTTCCTCGAAATCCATCTGACAAGAAACGCCGACAACTCTCTGAAGAGGTCCATATTCAAAAAGCCCACATGGACTGGACAATTCATCAACTTTCAAAGCTTCGTGCCCCTAAGCAGAAGGAGGGACCTGATATACGCTCTTTCCTCGAGGATTCGGAAGATATGCAGTGAGGAGGGGATTGGTGAAGAAGTGAGTAATCTCCAAAGAACCCTGATGGAAAACGGTTTTCCACCGAGGTTCATATACAAGAATCTCAAATCGAAGAAGTCTTCCGAACAAATTCAATCCATTCCGAAGAAGATAGTTCTGCTTAATCTAGAATTCAAAGGTGACATAGAAGCAGCAATCCTTCGTAAACTCCTCTACACATCTCTAAGGAATACATACTTCGCTGCGAGCCTACGACTAACGTTTCCCTGCAAGAAACTGTTCAGCCAGAACGCGAAAGATAAGCTGTCGCATCGGGCCATTTCAATGTGCATATACCAGTTTATTTGCTCTTGCGGAGCTGAGTACATCGGCCGTACCATGCGCCAACTTGAAAAATGCCCTCATCAACAACATCCAGCCTGGTCAGTAAAAGGAAGGCGAAAAAGTGTATATAGCTCAGTGACAGAACATCTTGTCAATTCAGGACATTCAGTGCCATTCGACAGATCCTTCAAAATCGCATACAAGATTCGGTCAAACCTATCAAAAGGAGTAAAATTAAGACATCTGAGCATAGCCAAGGCACTAGCCATCGAAAAGGTCAAACCCACGCTATGTATCCAAAAGAAATACGTTCAACCCTTGTCCCTGCCACGGCCATCATAAACAGGTGATGCTTTTGATAGTGACTACTCATTACCTTTCATATCCGAACTTCCTGTCTATTTTGTTATTTTATTATTTCTACATATTTAATCCCTAACTGCGTGAAGAATTATTCGTGACATTAGTTATGATCCCACTAGATTTTTTATCCAAACATCTTGTCTATTGTTGTTATCTCTACATTTCTAGCCCCTAATTGCACAACCAGTGTCAGTCTTCTCAGTAATTATGATGCTACTTTGTCTGAGCTTTATCCATCCACCTGTTTATTATGGCATTTTAATTCCTAATTGTAATTTTATTAATCTGACCCTTGACCAGAAATTGTTCTGGGACTTTCCTACCCATTTATTATAATAAATACACGAATGTAGAGCTGTCTAGTTGATGATTTCGTCGAGAAGAAAATTTTCTTCGCTGCAACCGTTTTTTTATTATCTATGATCAAATGTGTATATCTTATACTCTGTAATTGTTACCTTTGTATGGTTAATGAAGTACCATCCTTCTTAAAGGTTGATATTAACGAAGGATTATTAGATGACAAATCACCAACTAGATTAGTGAATTATGTAGTTTATTAAAAATTCACGCAACAGTTGTGTAGAGCCATTGACTAGGATCTAACTGAAATGCGTATAATTCTTCGTTTAAATTTGTTATTTATTTCTAAATGTTTAAATGAGGAGTTGTTTTAATTTCAACATGATCACCAGTTGAACCATCATCTCTTGAATAAATTCTTTGAAATACTTCATATAGCAGCTAAAATGGTCTACTTTATGGATCAGAAACTTGGCCAGTGCGTCACGAAGGGTACTTCGAACAAAATACACACCTTCATCAACAGCTAGCTGTCTTCGCTCAATACCACTCAAGATCAGATGGCCAGAGAAGATCAGCAACAGGGATCTTTGGGAGCAAACCAACCCACCAGGAACCGATTGTGCAGCAAATATGCAGGAAGAAATGGAGGTGGATTGACCATCGCTCGAGTGGAACCCGAATGGAAAGCGGCGAGTTGGTCGTCAGTGAGAGGGTGGGGTGACATGGATGAGGTCATGTGAATAGGAGATGAAAGCATGTGGTTAGATGTGGAGCCAGATGAAAACGTTCGCAGAGAACTGAACGCAATGGAGACGTACGGCTGAAGCCTTATGTTCCTCTAAGAACTAAAGGAAACAATAATAAGTCTTAGTTTCAGCTTCAGAACTGTTGATCAATACAAACAGCCACCACCGATTAGCCATATATCTTTCGTGCTCCAAAAACAACACACGCTGATAAATTCAAGATGAGTCTCATGTATCATATCTGAGACTTCATTAGCAACCAGTGAAATAATGGTAATACAAATTTCAAAATAACCGCATTGGCTTATTCTTCCAATCACTTCATTCCCTGACCATAAACTAATAGTTATGCTTAGCGCAATTGGATGGTCAACCTAATCGACTCGTAAACTGAAGGTTCTGCCTTTGATCTCTTGGGTTCCTAAACTAGGATGCAACAGCTGACCAGTACTCATTGAGTCTTGGTGATCCTGCTAATAATGTCATTTCATGATGACATCTACTAAGAAGAACTTCTGTTTAATCATTTTAGAAAGTAAATTTACATTTAGGAATCAAAGAACATTATAGGTATGATATAAATATGTAAACAGTATTCGATTGGTGCATACAAGGCTAAAGACGTTGCATATCTATGTTATGTGATTTAGACGTGTGATACAACAAGTAATACCACGTAACCACTCTCCCTCTCTCTTTCATTCAACTCAATGTAAATCTTGACCGTTCCAGTATTATGTCTGCATATAAAATTGGATCGGGTCCCAGTGGCTTAATGGTATACGAGCTCGCCTTGAAACCAGAAGGTCCTGGGTTCGAATCCCGGTGGGTGAGTACTGCTGAAGAGTTCCAAACTAGGACGAAACAGTTGTCCAGTACTCCCAGGTTTTCCAATGGTTCTCTAACTAATGTCAGCTCATGATGAAAATCCTGAAACCAATCAAATCCCTACAAACCAACACTTGAATATCAATGAGATGCTCAATAGCGACTTGCCCTATTCAGGTAGGTAGTTACCTGGGGTTCCAGTGAGAAGTCGTGACCAGTAGGGTGCAACAGGTCGGCTGGTGTGAGGACAAATACTCGCCGAAGACATTGGCTAGGGGTCGCGCTATGTCGTGAATTGACAGAAGTTAGAATTCATGGGCTGGCCATTGGATTGTGTCCCAGTGGCTTAATGGTCTACGAGTTCGCTGGCCTTGTAACCAGAAGGTCCTAGGCTCGAGCCCCAGTGAGTGCGTACTGACGAAGAGTCCCAAACTAGGATGAAACAGCTGTCCAGTACTCAAAGGTTTTCCAATGGTTCTCTAACTAATGTCAGCTCATTATGAAAACCCTGTAATGTGTACTACTGACGAGATTTATTAGTAATATAAAAAGAGAAGCACGCTCAGCACAACAATATCCAATATCGGAGAGATAGATTTAATGTCAAAGAGAGAGAGACAATGAACCAGTTTTGTAGTAAATCATAGGGGAGGCACAAAAAGAAGACAAAGAAACACCCATACGAAGGAAGGGTAGAAGTAGTACAACACGATCGAATATCTGGGCAGATGGCGACTTTCATTTAAGGTATACATAATTTCCCTATATGTGTATACCGCATTCCTAATGAACATCCTGTTACTAAGTTTCTTGTCTTCTACCACCATCACAAAATGATCTGATTTATGTAAAAGTGAAGACAAAAATGAAGACAAAGTTAAGAAATTTCATAAAATGGCATTTGTCGGACAAAACAAGATACATTTTCATTCAGCTTACCATAAACGTAAAATATTTTGAGCTGTACGTGCCCTGACCTCAGCACTTGGATGAGATAGCAGTCTTGTAAACAATGGTATTCCACCTGATTCTAAGCCTTCACCAGTATCAAAGCTTAAACAATGATTCAATGTGTCCAATACAACAATCTAAATGATAATTGAATGTAATATATGTATAATTTCACAGTTTAAGATTTGTAAAAATTTACTCCTAACTTTAATTTCATCCACTTCTTTTTCAGCACATTTAATTAATAAATCAATATATTTTGTTTCAACAGCTGCTTTCGCGCCCAATGGATCAGTTGTTAAAAGTTCAATAGCTTTATGTGTATTTAATCGAATGATATCAGGTTGATTGAAAGCGATAAGCGGTTTAAATGATTCTAAAATATTATGATTTAATCCAGCAGTTCGACCGATTGCATGTTCTATCAAAATATAAATACATATATTAATCTAAGTAATACATATATTTATCAAACTTACGACACAATATGACAAAACACTCCGTTGAATATGCTCTACACGGTACATCAGGATCTTTTAAAAGCATATTTAATGAACATACTACTCCTGAAGAGAAAGAAAGAAAGAAGTAGAAATGGAGAGCGGAAGTGTTATTGATTTAAACAAGACAAAACAAAAGGAAGGCGAAATTGATTAATTATATATAATTACCTTCATTGACTGCTTCTGCTATATGCTCAGGATCGTGTAGATAATCACATAAGGCTTTAACAGCACGTTGTCGTGTTAATAAATCGACATCTTTTAATTCTCTATTCTGTAAATTATCAAGGGAAAAAGTAAAGAAATATACACATATTATATACTGAATAAAATAAATCGTCATTTTATATCTGTCCAAACCAAGTTCACTTTTAACAGTTTGAAAAAATTTGGGCACCGGGTATATGAAGTTCATTATAATAAAGGTTTCTTGTATTTCCCAATGAATGAATGAAAAACAAAACGATATTATTTTTATTGACGTTTCGCTATTTAATGCTGCTGCTAATAGCTTTATCAAAGTGTTATTAGATGGTTGGAGGCAATCGGCCACAGGAAGTTTTGCTTGACCTAGGTTTCGTGCTAGTTGGCAAACACCAGTCAGCAGGGCGTATCTGCAACCTTGAAGGAACTCATGTCCTTTCTGAGATTCGAACCCGCGTCACTCAGTGAGCGCTGCAGTCAGAGACGTTACCACTGAGCGATTCAGGCTCGCGATTGACCTCCTGTAGGACTGTATTGGATATTTTTGATTGCACACTAGTCAGTAACTAGTGTAATGCGTCTAGTCCTATCTTCGCTGCACACTGAATTCTATCAGTCAAGCTTGCAATGTGGCCAAAGTATTCAAAGTATTATTAAACCAGAATTTACAAAATCCACTCAGCATATATATAACAGAGAGTTAAGAGGTGAGAAAATAGACTACTTAGGTCAAGTTAAAAGGACATATTGAAAGTCAGAATAACAATGAAGATCACTAAACCAAATAACAAAGGTAGTAATAGTACATCTGTTATGGTATCAAAATAAAGTTTACTAACTTGATCATCGTTCGTCAGTCTGGGGTCATTTTTCGTTGTCAAGTTGGTCAATTGGTAAAGATAACGGAACCAAGTGTAGATTGTTGGATTTGATAAGCGTGTAAAATTATAAAACAGAGTGTGTTTATATAATGATATTGCTTAACACATTCCTGTTGATTTAGTCACTTCATGTGGGAGGGAGGTGTTGTAACCAGGTCAGATTCTGTTTAGTGATCTTCATTGTTATTTTGACTTTCAATATGTCCTTTTAACTTGACCTAAGTAGTCTATTTTCTCACCTCTTAACTCTTTGTTGAATATATGCTGAGATTTTGTAAATTCCGGTTTAATAATACCTTGATAAAGCTATTAGCATTAATTAGCGAAACGTCAGTAAAAACAATATCGTTCTGTTTTGTCATTCATTGGGAAATACAAAAACCTTTATTATAATGAATCGTCATTTCAAATTAAACACATCAAATCAAATAAATAACACGGCTAAATTAGTCATAGAACTAAAAAGAATGAGGGAAATTACAGTCTGTGCAGTGGTGTAATATGCGCAACACGCTTGATCACGAGTTAGAGAGACAATTGGAAAACCTGACATGGAGTACTGGACAGCTATTTCATTCTAGTTTTAAAAATGTTTAATGGTGCCCATCCAGGCCCTTCCGGTTACAGAGTGAGCTCGTGAACCCCTGTCAACTAACGGGACGTGATCCAATGGCTCATGAATCCCAGCTTCTGTCAATTCATGATATATGTATAACTGTCCAGTACTCCCAGGTTTTCCATTGCTTCTCTAACTGATGTCAGCCCCTGACCACCCCTGTAACCAATCAAATCTCTACAAAGCCGCACTTGGTAATTAATATGTGTAACACAACCGAAAAATAGATTCTACTACTTATTATTTTAGAGATATGTCGTGTCAGTAAATTGAATGTGTAGTCTTGAGAAAACTCATTTAACCTACTTGATTCGCGCTTGTATCGCTCAGGTCTAACATCAGCAGATCACATACAGCCTTTTTTAGGAGCAAATTGTACTTGAAACCTTGTCGATGAATGATACTCATTGAATCTGTTTTGTTTCGCGTAGATTGACTAAACAGTGTCAACGATGAGTATACGATGAGTAACATTGTAACAACAGAAGACAAGGGCCAGGCAACAGATCGTTTATTAAGGAAAATCAACACATATTTATAGCTTTTCATGTACATTATTATAGATTATTGTTAGCAGAAAAACACAGTCTTCTGATTGGTTGTTTCTCACTGAAAGTTAATCTTTCATCCCTTTGTGGCTGTTTCTTGAATATCAGATCATCTTTATGCTAACTGTATCTGCCTACTCAAAGTCTTTGTTCTCATTTTTCTCACGACCAATATTGGGGACATAAATATTGACGGAAATGACTGTCTATCAACTTTGGCTAGCAGCCAGCTCTCACCACAACATAAGCCAAGTGATACGTGATTACTGTATAGCGTAGTTTCACTTAGTACATTTAGAGGAGAAAAACTGCACTGTTTATCTTGGTGTCAATCATCTAAGTGGCCATACTAAATTATTATCGTTTTATTCCTTTACGTTCCAAGTGGAATACTGGGCGCCTTCAAGCCAGAGGCTTAGAGTTCCGATAGCAGTGGTGTTTATTTTTACGGGATGGCGTTACTAGCCTCATGCCAAACCTTCCCTCATTACCAGTTTTATTACTGGCTTAGCGAGGTTTAGGAGTGCAATAATAGTGGGGGATTGAACGCAGGACCATGTCCGTAGTTGACAAGCATCCTACCATTGGACCACCGACTACATTACGTACTTGACCAGTATATTCTGTCGAAAACATACAATGATTGGTTAACTGAATTGTACTTTCATAAAGAGGACTGAATGTATGAGAGAATAATATCCGTTAGAGTAAGGGTATGCATGAAAGATACTATTGGATTACTGTTTCCTTGATAAACCGTATGGCCTTTGTTTGAAAGTACAATTCAAAAAGACCTATTTTGAAATAATACAGAAGGTTTATAGCTCTCTGAGCTTGATGGTTTAATTGCGGGGCTTTCATTGTTCATCTAGACAGCATGCTAAGTGCAGACTTCAGTATTTTGTGAAAATACCTGAATTCTCTATGAGTAGTATGATTATAGTTTCTTGAATAACTTGTCTGTGAATGGTTGTCAGTGTGCATTACAATTGGTGGTTTTATTCACTTTTTCGTCATGTGACTAATTCAATATTATTATTAAAGAGATTCGCGTCGGTGGCACGGCGGTTAGAACGCTCGCCGACCATGCACATGGTCCGGGGTTCGAATCCCGGCCGACGCACTCCTTTACCTCGCTAAGCCAGAAATAAAACCGGTAAAGAGGAAAGGTTGGGCATGAGGCTAGCAACCCCATACTGTAAAAATAAACACTGATACAGAAACTTCAAGCCTCTAGCTTGAAGCCCTATGTTCCACTGGGAACATGAAGGGATAGAAAAAAATTAAAGTGATTCGATCACAGATTTCTCTGAGTTCCATTTACCAAAAATACCAGGGAATTCCCAGAAACCTAACGAAGTCTACGCAAAAGGTGAAAACTTTGCAAATAAACCACCTAGCTCAGGCAACATAACCACACTGGAAACTGCCTTTCCATAGCCAAATCAACTACACTCGCTTTTTAGCATATTCTAGGGATATGGTTCAGTTTCGTCCTGTTTAATTTTCATCTTAGAATTGATTCTCTCTTACTTATCAGTGGTTTAAAATCAGAAGGCATTTCTGAAATGCTTTTAACTGGTTAGTTATTCAGTTATAATGAAAAGTTCTAGCATACATAAAATGTGTATGAATTCTCTTTAATGTATTTTTAAAAAATCGATGAAATAGATTCGTTTTATTTCACAAGTAAAATGTCAACTGATTACAACTTGAATGATGAACTTTAATAGTTTCTTATTAAAAGTTCTTCAAACTTTTGTTCATTAGAGAAATAAAAGTTCTAATAATAATATTAATAATGATAATAATAGTCAAGAATGACCATGGTATATAGAGCAATCGAAAAGTCAAGTTAGTAAGGTATAATCTAGTCGGAATTCCTTGGATACGTCAATATTTTTTGTTACATCAAGATACTGAGGAAATAACACAGTGAATTTGTTTTGTGTGTTATAAGTGACAGAGACAATGTTAAGCGTGAAACCTATGACTTGCTTTGTTGTTAATAACATAATCTAAGGCTCTTTTATTTCTCTCTTATTTTGTATTCTATAGTGAACTCCTTCTTAAACATACTTAGCTACCTAAATTATTAACATTGGCTTACTTTTTTGTACTTTACTCTATTCGTTCTTTTGTGTGTTTACTAGTTCCGACTATATTAGCACTATGAGTATTACAAAATTGTCCTGTCATTAAACATCATGTAAATTATTAGTTTTGTGGTTGTTGTTTTTTTTTTTGTTTTTTTCCGGCAATATTAACTGACAATCATTGGTTGTGAACGCCATTATCACCATCTTAAAATTTTGTATTATGCAGGATTACTCACACTTCCACTACAAACACTGCATTAGACCTGACAATAAAAAACAAAGCAACAACCCTGAAATGTTATTTTATGATTGTTTAGTGTTTTTTCAACCAAATTAACTGATCATCTTGGTGATAAACATTCTTAAATATCATTTCATAACTTCTTGTATGACTATAGCTTTACTGTCACCATGCATAATCATATCATAGCTTCCACTACCCAATACTGAGATATTATTATATGCTGTTTATTTTTCCTTTCTACTTCTTGGTATTATTTCGCATTAAAAAAATTATTTTGTGTTTTTCCTGTCTTTTTTTGCTGTTGTTGTCCTTATATTTATTTTTTTTGAAATACTCCTTTTAAACGTTGGATAAAATTAGATACAAATATTGTAGATATGTACTGAAAATTCCACACTGTACCACTAGTACTGTTTCTGAAATAAAGCAAATTATTATTATCCCACTCGGTGTGTTGTTACTGCCTAATTCAGATATAACATATACTGCTTTCACAATTAGAAGACCATCGGTATCTTTATTTGTTTTATAAAAATTATTAATCACGCTCAAGGTTTTTTTAATCCCTTTATGTTCCCAGTGGAACATAGGGCTTCAGGCTAGAGGCGTGAAGCTTCGGTAGCAGTGGTGTTCATTTTTACGGGATGCCCAACCTTCCCTCTTTACCAGTGTTATTACTGGCTTAGCGAGGTAAAGGAGTGCGTCAACCAAGGATCGAACCCCGGAACACAGCCGTGTTCGGCGAGCATTCCACCGACGTAGAACTGACGCACACACACACACAATCAAGTTAATACCAGCAAAATAATTAAATTGTATTCGTCTTTGTGTTATTTGGGCTTACCAAGTCATAAAATGTCAGACATTCAGAAACATTTACATTAGTTCACTCAGTAGGTCGTTAGAAAACGAACTAGTGTCACACTTTTCCCATTCCACAGATAACATTAGTATTCAGACCCTATTATTTCAAATCGCAGGTTTACCCTTTAAAATGTAATTTGAACGACGAAAAAGAAATAGATAATTCAACTTTAAAGGGTACACTCGAATCAAATGAAATTTTAGTTTGGATAGCTCTAAGTGAGAAGAAAATTGGAAAGTATCTATGATGATTACACATATAAATAAGTGTAACTTTTACAAGTCACTTGGAAGTTACTCACTGAACACTTATAAAGGAAAGATCATTTTGAATCAGTATTAAAGTTGATGAAGACTTAAAGAAATTGTCACAGTATGGTCTGTACATCAAACAAAATGAAGGAAATGCGAACTTGACATTCAAAACTCGTAAACTTCCATAATATAAAAGAAGGTACTTGGTAATTAGAAATATGATATTACAGTTAGTATGAATTTTCATCAATGAGGCAGTTTCGTGAGCCATATCACTTCCAGTCGCGTAAACCCCAGTCACAAAATCCCTACAGATGAGACTAATAGTCGGTAATTTTATGAAAACAAAACACGTAGTTCAGCGAAGAGTCCCTTTCCGGCGATTCACTTATTTTTGTATGTATGTGTGTACATTAGGTTTGTGCGATAAGTGAATGAATGCGCCGAAAAGAAACTCTTCGCTGCACTATGTGTATTGTTTCCATTAATACCTGGATGGGGATTGTTCATGAAGTCATTTTACGAAGTGCTGATACACCTCAATGCAATGCTCCTTCGCTTTCTTCCAAACAAATTCTAATTACGTCAACATGGTACAGAGACACAAGAGAGATACCCTTCCTAGCCGCAGTCGTCGTTGGAGTTTTTGCCTGTTCGAGTTAATACCTATAAAACTTAGATAAAGCCACAAAGAAGACGGTAATTGAATACTTGAAGTTTGTGGATACTTTTCCTTTTTGATAGTCGTTTGATACGGTGAGGAGGTGAAATGCAAAATACTGTTATAAAAGTGTATGCCTTGCACGAATATTATGTGCCACATTCCAGCGGAAGTCTAATGAGTCTGTTTCGTAAATGCGAAAGTATTATTGGTCTATAGGTGAAAAGCATAGTGAAAAAAAGAAATTATCATCACTCAACACAATTTTTATATTCAAATATAGCATGTATGCAGAGGAATCTTGGAATAAGGATCATCATTTAGAAAATAATGACAATGGTATATCACATCTTAATTATGTCTTTAAACAGTACAGCTGTGTTTATCGTTTACTCCATATCAGCTGAAGATACGTCACCAAAAATCAATTTTCACGAAGTTGAATGAATTAAACTCAAATTGTATTTTCATAGTAGAACAGTGCACAAACGTGCAACACTTCAAGTTGCCACAATTCATGAAACGACACATTAAGTTAGGAAACAAATGAGAAGAAACTATAGTTAATGGAAGTTTCTAAGGAGAATGAATCATTACGTGAAGAAAGATAAGGGTCTAATGTATCTCCGACTACCGATCTTTGCAGTCTCAAGGAAGACTTTCCTTACTGGTGCTAAATTTTATTATGACCACTACCAACTCCCTTCTGGCCGAATCTCATGTAGGCTAACATTTCTCACTGGGGAATGCAATAGCTAAGAATATGCAACACACATCCCAGTGGTCTCGGTCATCTGCAATGAATTTTACATAATTAGCAAACCATATTTGACACAGCGATCTCTAGCAATACCTCACCTAACATTATTATATCACCATGGACTTTTATTTGGAAGATTTCCCGTACAACACTCAGCATAAGACACTCCCAAAAGGCACTTTGACTGACACAGTCCAAGTAATAAATCAAGATATTTAGCAATTCTTAATTGCAAATATTTATGGCAAAGAAAACACTTATGTCTATGAAATCAAAAAGAGCCGTGCAAATGTTAAGAAGACTTTCTCCTTCAATCCTACAATGTTAACCATATTAGCATCCGTATAATTCTCAAAACTACTGTTCAATTATTATGATGACTTAGACTATGAGAAATGGTATTCAACTGTCAGCGGAAAGCATCCAACAGAAAACAGCAAAGTGAAGATCTAAGTGCTACATGATGACTTTGTTTACTACAAAAGTGAAGTTTAAAGACAAATTTACCAAGCAAACGGCTGTAATTAAATCTATACGTTTTATCCTCCATAGCATATTTTGGATAGTCTATCATATGCCTACTAACAATTCTAGTAAAAGCATATATACACATATCAGTAATAAGATCCGAATTACCCACGAGTAAACCAAAAGTCTGTTATCACTCTCCAACAGGTAAGGAATAACCACTCACACGCATAGTACCCTTCCATGTCAGATGTAATATGTCTCCAAAGTACTGGTTTGCACAGACTTCTGGTTTAAAGATAGGGAGTGCAGTCGATGAGTCTGTTGACTGCTTTTTTATCTGATAAGTCACATCAGCCATAAATGACTGGTTAGATCTCAGCAAGAGTACTAAAGTCTCATATGACATTTGACAACTTACACTATCTTTGGTTATCGACCTAAAAACATGTGCACTGCACGGCAATACACTCTTTTCTTCTTTATTACTGGGAGACATGGCCACTGAAAGTGGAAGCTAGCTGTCCCTCAGCAGGAATGTTCGAGATCTGCCTCTCGTTTCAAGCGGTATATATATGGTGAGTAATATTTTGGTTAGGCGTAGAGTGTTACGTAAGAAAGATAAATCAGCCGATGAGCTGGTGAAGCTAAGATATATAATGCACATGTCAAGCCATCACGTCCCACGTTGAGCAGCGTTAATTGACTCAAAATTAGGTTGAGAAAGAGTTAGATTTGGTCGCACTAAAAATGGCATCAGTCCATGAAGTCTCTGACAATTCTCTTCAGCCACGTAGGGATATGTTAATTGCCTGGCTTGAGTCCTCAAGTATCTAAAAATCAGTGGCCGGAGACTATTTGCAATATGGCCCAAAATCATTCTGGATGACGCATATGCATTCATTCTTTATGAACTCTCATATTTACCAGGCTCTTATTATCCCCCATCTAGTTATTCTTTACCCTGTTCATTTCGGCTCACCATAGTTCTTTTGAGTTTTTATTCACCCTTGTATTGCGGGGCAACTTAAACAGCTACATTCTTATGCAAAGTTCTACCTCAAAGATTCAGTCTTATTACCATAAAGTAAAATGAATGACACATTCTGAGTGTTAACGACAATGTTATTTGTGACTTAAATGCCTGTTATCGTTTTTTTCAACATAACTTCGAGCAAAAGTGCATGTGTTATTTGAGGATTTCAGACATCAACTGATTTGCTGACCATGCCTAAATTAAAAAAATTCCACTCGTACTAATAAGGTCACACTCTATTCAGTAATACTAGCAAGATAAATGGCACCTGAGGCAGGCATTTAATTGTTTATTTTCGCACTTTGCACTATAGGGAAGTTTAATTCCCATCTGCATTCTCAAGAGTAATCTTCAGATCTACAAACCCAAGACAGTTTTCAGGGATAACGTATTTTACACTGACATTGAAATCCACTTAATTAATTAATTAAGCGTATTTAGGTGCGATTTGAGATGATTGTCTACCGCACAAGCACAATACAGAGATGTTTGCAAATTAATGAACATAAGCGGAACACGCAATTTACAGCAAGTCGGAGCTCCCATCAAATAATTAAAATAACCAGTGTTTGTGAATTTACACTAGGAGAATTGCTATAACCTATGTGTGAAAAATTGTATGAAGACTTTTTCAGAACGTATCAAACGGTTTTGAAGATTACTACCTTGGCTTTTTTAAAACTTTGAAGTTTTATATATTTTTCAATGATTATATATTAATTTCCCTAAATCCATGGAGAGCGCACTCCCCTCCCTATAACGAAATCATTGGACTCCAACAACATAACCGCAAAAATGTAATGAATTTATCTATGCAACAATACAACCAGGTCAATGTAAGCTGTAGTGTACCAACTGTCAAAGCCAAAGAGTCTCATGAATGCGCCAAAATTAAACCATTTTAAAGTGTAATCAGTTCACTGCGTCTTTAAAATGACTTACAAGACGTTTTATGGCGAGTCGACCATAAGCTAGAGTAGCTTTGGTCGGATCAATGTGCGGTGGTGGTTCTAAACTTATTCTTGCTAAAGCCATTTTGAATATCTGCCCTATGAAACCATGGTGAGGTGAGTTGAATACAATATTCAATATCGTGTTTACGAACTAGTGCAAACCAATCTGACTGCTTTTTGCTCACTTCTTGGTTGTAAGGTAAAGGTTCTAGGTCTTTGATAAATATATGCGTGGTTCATCCAGTTGTTCGACCGTCACAGCTTTGGTTGATACCATGGGGAGTAGTACTTGGAAATGGTTATGTGGTTTACAGTAAGTGGTTTGTTAAGACTATGTCGCTACTGTAAATAAAGTTGATTCTTTCTCCCGTTAGTCGTCCGGTGTGGTGCGGGAGAGAGATAACAATGACATTGACAAAAAATATAATTAGTATAGATTCTGTAGGCTTGAAAAGAAAAACAAAACAGATAGTTGATGAAGTTTGAAACTGGTATATATGTATCATTATTAATAACGATGTAAGGAAAATATTAGTTGGAGTAGTTAGAAGAGTAAGACAAAGGAGGATGTGGAATAGTAAGTAGAGGAGTTAATAGTAAATGATGTTTTAGGGGGATAGACCGTTTGGATGCATTCCATTTGTGACCACATGACTGTCCAGCCTCCGCTCAAAGCTGTCCATGGACGACGCAGTAGCTACATCTGTCGGTAGAGAGTCCCATGGTTGTCAAACTTGAGGTGAAAAGAAATGGGAGCGTACTCTAGTCTTTGCTCTCTGGTGAGCTATCCTTCTAGGATTTTCACAAGGAATCCCATCAGTACTTAGTGGTGGAACACCTTCTTTGGGTGATTTTGGTAGTTAGGTGTGAAAAGACCTAATTTACCTAGCCGTATATCATGCGGTTTGTTTCGGAGGTCCATGACCACTTTTGTTGCCTGTCTTTGAACTCTTCCCAATAGGTTTACGTCTCTCCTAAGCAGTGGGGGGTCAATAATATTATGCACTTCAGGATGTGGTCTGAAGTGTGTTTTGTTCAACCCTAGAAAGAGCCCACGGGTGAGTGCATCTAACTGTCTATGCGTAAAGTGTTTGACCGCACATACCCTCGCTACATTGCCCGTGTAATTCACGCTTGTGTCATTTTTTGCAGTCAGAACTAGACCAAATCACGCTCTGTCGTTGTGCAGGACAAGTTTACGTGGCCCAGAGTGTAACTTAAATTTTGAAGCCTACAAATTCTTAGTTGTACTGCTCTGCACTTTTTAAGGTTGAAAGTCATCACTGAACACTGGTCAATCTGTCTGTAACCTATCACAGTATTGCGAACAATTTATCGCTATCCAAATCTTTAAGGCTTCAGCGTAAAGAAGAGTCGAGCAGCTTAGGCGGTAGGTCACTGATAAAAATTAAAAACAACAAAGTCCCTTGGATAGAGCCCTGATATACTCATGATGACGGGTTGTGCCACGATGGTCGGACACGACTGACCTTACAGTTGAATCTCCTTTCATCTAGGTATTCTTCCAACTTTGACAGACGCTAGTCACCTTTACCTGCCTGACCTATATTGTGTAGGAGAAAGTCATGGTGAACTGCGTCAGGAAGATAACATGCCCCGCAACATACACATCCCAGCATGATACAGTAAGGCGGCCTGCTTAAACCTTGGGCTACCAAAATTTTCCTTCACTTACATAGCATCTGATTAATTAGACTTATTTTTTGTTTTGATTATTTAATTGTCCAAATCGTATTAATTACTCTCGCCATTATTTAAAATGTTTTCAGCCTGATGATTTACAAGTTTCTAACAAACTTAAGAAAAAGCATCATGGTGGGTGGCAGCAATCCTTTAAGTGTACTCCACTGCATCAGATGACTGTTCCTGTGATTATGGGCACAAATTGCATGTCATTATCGAACAAGATTAATTACTTGAATGCTATATTATGTTCAAATATTGACCATAACATAGGTGTAGTAACGCTTCCAGAAACTTGGCTCCACGATTAATATGATGACAATTTGATCTCACTGAGTGGGGTCAATATGTACAGACAAGACCGAAGTAGTTCAAGAAAGAAGCGAGGTGGTGGTGTTGCTACTTTTATCAATTCTCAGTGGTCTGTTGCCAACAACGTCTGCTTTAAATTCTCAAATGATTATATTAACTGTATAACTTTTAAATGTAGACCTAAGCAGCTGTCTAAGTGCAACTTCATTTTTATCATGAACATTTATGTCACACCTTGTTGTAGTACTTCAGAACTGTCTATGTTTGCTGGTGAATTCATTATTTTCGCTGCCGCCTCTTTTGGAAACTCATTGTCCATAGTGACAGATGATTTTAGTTCTTGTGACTGCAACTTTCTTACAGTGCTAGGTCATGAAAATGTCGTTAACTTTCTCACCCGACTGGATACTTCTCTTGATCTTGTATTTATGAATGACTGCGGAATATACGAAGCTCGTGAAAGAGCCCCACTGTTTAACTCAGATCATTTTATTGTACGGGTTTTACCCAAAATTTATGGAAAGTTACACAATAGAACTTTTTCATACCTTTCCAAGAAAATTGTACATGGATGTCACTCTAAGGAGAATGTTCAGAACCTTAGGGGCAAGCCCAAAGTCACAAGGTGGGACTTGTTTAATGAAGAATCACTTGATGACATTATCCCTAATGTTACACGTTATCTCAAATTTTGTCTTGACACCTGTTGTCTCAAAGAAACGCTCTTCATCAGATTTGAATGTTTCTCCAGCCCTCAACTTAAAAAGCTTTGCAGGCAAAAAGGAAAGTTATATACAATGAAGGATAACACTGGTTTGAAAAGAATTAACATCTTAATAAAGTCTGAAATGCACAGATTAAATTCAATTTATAACCAAAAGTTTATATCCTGTAAAAGTACCTCTAATATATGGAAATTACTGGTAGTAAATATATAAGTAGTATTCCTTACTCATTTGATGTATGCACACTAAAGAAATCTTTCATACATTCTCCCACAAATGCCAAACTTTCTAGTGTTACGAGTGTTGATGAAACCTGCTTCCCTTGTTTCAACACAAATGATGTTCTAAAATATCTCCAGTCGCTGAACCCTTCTCGTAGCCTAGGTCCAGATGGTTTGCCCAGTGTTATTCTTAGAAAGTGTGCAGATACCCTGTGTTATCCTCTCATTGACATATATAATAAAATCTTTCCACAGATGCCGTACCAGCCATTTGGAAGGATATTAAAATTGTACCTATACCTAAGTCGTCTACTGGAACATGTTTTTAATTCAGACCTACTGCTATTACCTCTCCTTTTCTAAAACCTATGGAAAAGTTACTCTTACCTAATCTTCAACCTTCTGCGCTACTTCAACTGCGCTTTCCGATAACTACGCTACATTTGCATAGTTACCTAAAACTCTGTGTTATATTTTATCAAAAAGTCGCGAAAAACTTTTACAATTATTTGACTTTGAAACACTGAATCTTTGGATATAATATTGTATATCAATAACACCTATAACTATCTATTTGCCACTCTGTGCTTGATTAACACTAACTAATACCTATTATTATATATATATTGATGGATTTACATGCTCAAGTTGGCTCAAGTCAGTGACTCTATGATTTTGGTATCATTTTGGTCAACTGTAATTGACTGTGATATTATCATTGTATATATATTGACGGATTTACATGTTCAAGTTGGCTCAAGTCAGTGAGTCTATGATTTTGGTATCATTTTGGTTAACTGCAATTGACTGTGATATTATTATTGTTGTTGTCGCTTGTTACCATTCTTGTTGTGAATTATTTTCCCGTGCTGGTGTTTTTCTGCATGTTTATTCCCTGTTTTCCTGGTTTTTAAGGGGAGCAACCCACAAGGTCGCTTCTCTCTAAATTATAATTTGATGTAACAACCCCCCTTCTCAGGCGTGAGGCTAGCAACCCCACCCTGTAAACAAACCTGCTACAGAAACTTCAGCACGATGTATCTCCTTGAGACAAAAGAAGAAGTCTGTGTGGGGACATGGAATGTCCACACCATGTACGAGATTGGCAAAGCTGCCCAGATCGCAAACGAAATGAAAAGATACAGAATTCAAGTACTGGGAATATGTGAAAACAGATGGAACGGGAATGGACTCACCAAATTGTCAACAGGTGAGTCAGTGGTCTACTCCGGTCACCCAGAAGATAACCACTCGCACACCGAGGGCGTGGCTATCATGATGTCACCAACGGCAACGAAGGCCCTGATGCAATGGGAGGCGATCTCACCCAGGATAATAACCGCCAGATTCCACTCCAAAGGAAGGAAAGTGTCAATTATACAATGCTATGCACCGACAAACAGCGCAGACCTCGAAAAGAAAGAAGAATTCTACAGACAACTACAGGCAACAATGGACAATACTCCAGCTGGTGACATTAAAATACTAATGGGAGACATGAGCGCCAGACTGGGATCAGACAACACAGGAAGGGAACTCATCATGCGTAGAGAAGCTCTGGGAGAGATGAATGAAAACGGAGAACTCTTCGCCGACTTCTGCGCCTTCAATGAACTAGTGATTGGTGGCAGCGTATACAAACACAAGGATATCCACAAGGCTACATGGGTGTCACCAGATGGGCGAACAATAAAACCAAATCGACTTCATCTCAATCTCAAGGAAGTGGAAGCGCAGCCTGCTGGACACGAAAGTAAGAAGAGGAGCAGACGTTGGCTCAGACCACTATCTCGTACAAGGGACAATCCAACTCAAATTAAAAGCTTTCAGAGAATCAGAAGCTGCAGATAGACCACAAGCCAAGTTCAACACCCAGAAACTGAAGGACCAGGACACAAAGGACATCTTCACTGCAAGCATAAAAGACAAAGCCGAGACACAAATCAACACTGGCGAAGAGGTCAGCGTCGAAAAGCACTGGAACAACTTGAAGACAGTGTGGAGTCAAACCTGCATGGAAGTTCCAGGCAGAAAGAAGAGACAGGACAAACAATGGCTCACTATGGACACTTGGAGACTAATAGAAGAGGGAGGGATGGTGAAACAAAAGATTATCCAGTGCACTGATGAGCAACAAAAACAGGATTTGAATACAAATCCGCTTTCGACTCAGCACCTAGGAATTTTTGTTAAATAAGATTGCAGAAACTCAAACTGACTGTTAGGTTGTCAAATGGCTACATTCTTATTACTCAGGAAGTGAGTAGTACACTGTATGTCAGATGAAGTCGTCCACTTCATTGCTTACTGAGACTGGTGTCCCTCAAGGCGCTGCCTTTCCTCCTTTTCTGTTTTCTTCCCTCTTGCATGACTTGCCTCACTCTGATGAAATGAACTTTGTTAAGTATGCCGATGATCTAACTATTTCAGTGTATGTTAACTTCCAGCTAGACTGCACTACGATGAACAGCTTTCTATCAGGAACAAGCAAATTGTCCTCATCTAATGGACTTAAACTAAATCCTTCCAAATATCAGACATAATTTCAGTTTCTGATAAAAAGAAAGTTAAATGAAGCTGTTAATTCCTATGACCGTTGCAAAATTGATGATACTGATATAGAAATCAAGTCTGAAGTTAAGTATCTTCTTTCTACTGACCTATCCCGGTCGTCCCATATCTAAGCGATGTCTAAAAGTATATTTCGTCTGACATTTTACATTATGAAGTTAAGGCATGCAGGTATAACTCAACCCCTCTTCTTACAGTTTGTCAACTCGTGCATCTTACCCATTCTTCTTTACAGCTCACCCTTGGGTATTCTCTCCCAGATTGCTTAAAAAAGACTATTTGGCACGTATTTTGTGTGACGAAATAGTGTTAGGCATGAACTAACTAACCTTCTTTGCACTATCAAATGAACCATTTCCTCTAACCTTACAACATCAAGCTTAATTGTTAATTGTACTTCTCATATTTATGATCCTCTCAATTTTTTGTTTTTATTTGTTTTTTTTCGTAAGTGTGAACATCACTTGAGCTGCGTTATAACTGTTAGTTTTTTATTTCCCCTCACTATACTGTATCAACAGAACATTAGATTTAAGACTCTATAACATGCTAAAATTTTCAAACTGAATCGCCAACACTATCTGAAACCAAATCACCCTAATTATTATATTATCACTGGCCAACATTCTGTACAAGGAGTATTCTTGATCTGAAATAAAGAAGCAACTGGTTTTCAATGTATTACTCAACTTACATGTACAGTCTGCCATGCTGACACAAATGGCGCCAATGGATAGTTCTAGAATCGACCTCGGCCCCATTGGATGCAGTAAAACAATCCAACATGACCTAATTTAGTTTTCGTATCCACGATCAAATTTCTTTCCTATTATAAAACTGCGATTAGACTGCTGAAAAAATTGGAATAAATATATCAATGATCTCAACATTATACATCAACGAACATTAACTCAAGGATGCTGTTCACAACAAAGTTATACAGGAGAATTTACTTCAAGCTTTATTTTTCCCAGATATTTGTATTACATTCATCTGATGTCTGGGTTTTTTGTTAATGCGAAAACAATATTTCTATATCTCTTTATGTGTTACACAGACGGACTATTTTGCAGACTGTTCCGACTGACTGCAATGTCGGGAAGAACAAACAGAATGTAAATTCAACATACATCGAAATATGTGTAATTTATATAAAAACTTGTCCATGCCTGTACAACTGGTATGTTCCTGCATAAACAGGAATAAATAAATATTATTATTTATTATTCGCATTTTGTACTTAAAATATTTTTGACTTTATACGGTAAATGTGGACAAATTCCTCTGGTTAATTTTATCTTAATTTTATACATATTTTGGTTAAATCAGATTCAGTATTCTGACAAATGCTGAGAATTCCATTCTGTATTATAAGTAGTGTTTTTGGAATAAACTGGCTTATTATTATTGATGTCCAATCGTTTCAAATGGATGGTAGGTTTGTTACGCAAGATTTACCCTCCCCTGGAACCTTTTCAGGCTTCATAGAGACTGTTAGTCCTATCGGGGTGCTCCCTGATGTGATCATCGATTAGATTTACCGGTACTTTTGACACCACTGGGAGAAGCGCTATTGGTTTATAACTGGTGGCATTTTGCCTATCTTCACCCTTGAAACTATGAGAAAAGCTGTCTCATTTTCCACTCCCTTGGTAGTTTCCCTTAATCCATTAGGTGTTGGAACCAGTTGTATATGGGACTGCAGGGAGCTTCAGTGCACCGTTTCAGAATAGATGGCAGGGACTCGTCAAGACCTGGGAATTTACAAACATGAGTCCCTGTAACATCCGTAGTACCACCACCGGCTTCATTGGAGATTAGTCACAGGGTTTTCTTTCGGTTAAACAGCAGTGCCGCCCTTTTTGCCTATACGGGTGATTCCCACATTGCTGCCTTACTTTTTGTCAAAGGCTGAAACGAATGCTTCTGCCATTTCCAAACTAGTGAGATATTGACCATTTGAACCTTCTTAGGCGAATGCCCCCTAGCTGGTAGTTCTACTCTCCGTCATGAACTAGAACAGTGCTTTGGGAGTTTGCTGTGTGTTTTCTGGGAAGTTTTGCCCGAAATGATCTCCTGTCGCTCCTGAATCTTGTGGTGCACCGGTTGCTGAGTTCCAGGTATGCATCGTGGTCGGGCTGACTCTTGGATATTCACCAAGTATACCAAGCCTTCCACTCTGCTTGCAGAGTGCTTTGCGTACTTCTCTTCATCCATGTGGATCTTTTAATCGATTGTGGCGTGATTACGTGGATCGCTGTGTAAATAATCTCTTTTACCACTCCCCATTGGTTGTCGACGAATAACTCATCCTTGTAAAAAGCGGTTTCGCGTCAGACAAAAGCCATCGCTTATCCAGCGTGGTCAGCTTGGCTGTAGTACAGACATGGTCGCGTAGCTTCCCACTGTAGGCGCTCACGAAGAACAAGATCAAACCCTATGACCGAGTAGTCATCAGTCCCTAGGGGGACATTTTCGAAAAGTAGCTGCCCACTAGCTAGAATATAATCTAGTTTCGATGACTTTCCACTGGCGTCCCACCTAGTGTCATCTCTAGAGTTCTCTGTCGGTCCTGTACTTTTAATAGTTCGTGGCAGTTTATGAAAGAATTTTCCCTGAGTATACCCCGAGAAAAGTTTCAGAGATGGGGCATTGAAGTCTCCAGCTTTCGTGATTGGGCCAAAGCCCGAGTCTCGTATCCCTGTGATGGTGCTGAGAGGTGGCTGGTTGTGCTCTGCCCCCACAGGTGGGTAATCGATATATGCCACCCAGTAAATGCTTGGTGTGGCCCAAGGTGAAGTGACACCATATGGAGTCTGAGAGTTCAATAAGTGGTGGGTCCATTGAATGTACACATTTAAGTTGCTTGTCAAGGCATATGGCATCTCTTGCCTTCCTTGTTATCCCTGTCTCTCCTGACCGGAACGATATCACTTATACTAATTTCGTTGTTGGCAATAGTGGGGGTTAGCCAGGTTTCAGTGAGGATTATTATTTTAAGGTGTATATGTGACTGGAGGTTTCTGAGTTCACCCACTTTTCCTCTCAGTGCCCCCACGTTGCTGTACACGTAGCTGACAGTGGGTCTCATCACCTCAGCGTGTTGTAAACTACTGAAACTGACTATAGTTTATTTGGTCTATTCCTCAATGCAGAAAAAACGTTTTACTGAAATTAGTTAATTCACATATGTCTCTAGAGTAGTCGATCTACTCACTCATCTTCCGTAACTTCAGTGAGTGCTAGTGTTTCATCAGTCGCTTGTAATTCTGAATGTTTCTCGAAAGATTGGGACATTCACTTACGAATATCAAGCCAAGATCTTCAGCATGTCTTGCATAACTTTATGGATAGCTGAACTGTCAGAACAACTGATTACTTACATGCATTGTAAATAGTTTTGATGATCTGAACTTCGTCTGTTCGGTACTCGATACTTTCGCCAGTTTTCCCCCTGATATTATCATCCAACTTTGAGATTATCTTAGCGACAACACTGGACTAAACCTATTGCTGTCCAGAACTATTTCCTAAAACATTTAGCTGAAGGACACGCCTCCACTGTTCAGGCAGCTGCTACCTAACACTCGAGTGGTGAAACAAAGTGAGATCCATGAGACCTAGGTTCGATAATTAAATTTCTTATTTCACCACTTACTGGGGATCTTTTGTAGGAGAGGTTTTTCAGCTTCTATGCAACCAAACTTCATGGAATCCGGAATGTCACAATGTATACCAGGAAGAATGGCCATACGTCCTTTGACTCCCCTCTACTCTGACGTCTTTCAAAAGTGACGACGATTTTTCCGGTAGTGTCTAGATTGTTTAGAAGTTCATTAATGAGACTTATTATAGCCGACTCTTCATGACAACAGCATTTTCCATGAGTCAGTAACATGTTCTAAGAGTTAATTTGCGATTTCCAAGTGCATTTTGTCAGAAATGATCTCTTGGTCTCCCAAGTCCTTATAATGCTTTGAACTTTGCAGTGAGAATTACAGGTACTGCAGAAATTCATCAAACACGGATGAAGTTCAAAAGCATCTGGCTCAAAGCAAGATGGCACAACCTGCAAAACTTACTTGCTTACATGGGCCTCAAGGACGGTACATCTGGCGGAGTCCTGTAACTGATCACTTTAACCGGTTGAACCGAAGAGTACCAAGAAGAAGCGGTAGCAGTGGCAGACAAGTTTTCCAGGGTCACTGCACGTATGTCATCGCCCCCATACCATCAACTCTGATTGCATTGGAGGAAAATGGGGGAACTCTGACAGTATTAATCAAAACATTGTTCCCCAATTCTTATATAAACCAGACACGGGGAAATCGCTGGGACCGAAGGCTTTTTAGAAATCTAGCAACTCAAATAGCTGTCCCGTTTAATGCGATCTTCAGACCATCCTTCTCAAACGAGGTTTCGCTGACCGTTTGGAAAACGCTATTCTGACACTCATCCAAGAGAGGGATCTACAGGGTGCGGTTCAGACTGCAGGCCCAAAGGTCTCACCAGTGTGTTGATAAAGAAACATAAAGAATAATGGAGAAGCCTACCATGGCATATATGGAAAGCAACAGCTCATTATCCAGATCATGGCACTATTTCCAGGGAAAACTTTCAAGCCTGAAAAACCTTCTCACAACAATGAAAAGGTTTTAGAATCACACACATCTTATTAAGCTGAATTAAGGAATTCCTGTTAAGTAAGGGACAAAGAGTCAGCACCGAGTCAAAACTCTATCCCGGGAAAAGGTGCGTAATTAGGTGTCACATTGCATCATGCTAGCCCCCCTCTTACTTAACCTCTATATCAACGAATTAACTGGGCTCAAAGAATCTCTAGTAGTTCTCTACGCAGATGACTGAAAAATCTGGAAGGGGATTGAGAGTAATGACGACATGCTGATGTTGCAAATAGTTCTCAAAAAGCTTTAAGATTGGTTTAGGGAGTAGATACTCACAAGTATAATCTTATGTGACTGTAAGAATTCATCCCCATTACATCCGACACATGAATCCAGTTATCATATCAGGCCATAAACTAAAACTACGGCACAACGACTCGTGGGGAGTGCAGCTCAAAGTTTTGAATCCTTGTGTTTAAGGCGGGCTCAGATATTCCAGAAAGGGTTCAAAGGGAAGGCACACATATGACGCCTGGTGTGTCCAATTTTTTGCAAGATGAAAGACTTAACAATGTGAAATCCTTCCCCTCGTCCCATCATATGTGGGAGATCTCACTACAATGTTCAGGATTCTTAGAAATGACTATAGACCTTATCTACCTCGCCTCCGCCTTCTAATTAGGCTGGAACATGTCAAAGCAGAAAGCAGGATAGTCTGGAAGACAAGGACGAACTATGTCACTGCGGAGTAATGGTTCTCCCACCAAGTCTTAAACACTCGAAATCAATTCCCAGAAGTGCCCTCAGTCTGTCCGTTCAAAAGAAGATGAGACAATCACGGATACTCGTTGAGAATGGGTTATTGCAAGTTTGAGGCTTTCTATCCTCAGACAGAAATGTGCATCTTATTCTGATTTCCGACTCCGAAACAACTTCGAAACACATGTGCATTGTCAACCATTCATTTCAGAAACAATAAATACAAGAAAATAATATGGATTTCCTCATATACCGAAGATTTCTAGTAAAATAAAAACAAAAGCGCACCGACAGAAGAAAGCTAAGAGTGATCCTGATGTCAGATTGCCTATATTGTTTGACATTTTTAGGTGTTCGTGACCTTTATTGACCTTGTCTGGCGGGTAAAGTTAAGTTAAGTCCACGTCCAGATGTTAGGGTATAGCAACTCGTCGGATTTTCAAAGTAATTTATGATCTAAATACCTCATATTCCCAAGAAATTGGCCTAGGTCTTCTTGCATTTGGAGTTGGTTTTCTTTGTCTTGGAGTACTATTCTTTTTCGATGCCGCACTGTTGGCATTAGGTAATGTAAGTGCTCAGCATACGTCTATATTACTTCTTTCAGGTTCTTTTCCTTGCTGGCATAGGGTGTCTTATTGGGTTACAAAAAGCATGCACATTCTTCTTCCGCCGGACAAGTTTAAAAGGAGCCGCTTTTTTCTTCGGGGGAATAGCTGTCGTTCTGTTCGGGTTTCCCTTCATTGGAATGTTACTAGAAATTTATGGCATGTTTAATCTGTTTAGGTAAGTCGTGAATGTTCGTTGGTGTTAAATGGTTTAGCAGACCTACGAGAACTCTGCTAATTTGATTGGTCTCATAGTTACAGTCTCATTAAAATACGAATAGTATTCAGGCACTGCGAAAAATTACAATTTCATCTGGTAAAGAACGGTAATACAGTACACCCAGAGTGCAATTAATTGTCCCTAGCCACGTAAACAATTTGATTGTCAACATTTCTGTCCCTCGTAAGGTTCCTATGTACCAAACTATTCATTCAGTCTTGGAGAGATGCTCCGCATACACTATAAGCCATATTGTTCTCGTTGGTCCTAACTACACTCACAGTTAACCAGTCTTGCAAATGCCTTACCCCACTGATATAAGTTTAAAACTTGGGCACTGTGGTGGAGTATAACTCCATCATAGATAAGATTTTATTTTGATAAATCACACAGTGTTATACAGTACTATTAGCTGATGATGTTTCGAGCACAAATTACTGCTCATAATCAAATCAAGTCACTCAAACAACGTTTTGCTTCATTTATATACATGAGTGGAATTGATGATTAGACATTTGAATAACGTACATTCAGAAATAATAATAATATGAGTGTTATTGATCAATTACAATCAGATGGGAAATAAGACTAGTATTTTTATAATCATAATAAGTAACTTGTTGGAATGTTGTGATGTGCTTTAATTGAAATAGAATTTTGCGATTATTTATTATCCTCTTCTGATTTGACTGATTGGCGGTAATAATATCTTCCATATTTCCCCACTCCTCGCCTCTTGTTGGTCAATGGCCCTCCTTAAGCCAGATTCAGATATTAAGGATAGTAGGTTCTTGTTGCCTATATTAATACTTGCAATATATATCTTCCGAGCTCTAATTTCTTTTTAAAAGCGTTCACCGATGGAGCTGTCACTACTGAATCAGGTAGAGTTCCAGTCGTTGACCACTCTGTGAGGGAATCTAAATTCCACACGTATTTTTTTCGTCCTTGGTTTGAGCACCTTTTTGTGGTGACCTCGTAAATGTATCGTAGAGGAAAAAAAGATTAGAAAGGTTAATCCCCGGGGCCCAATTGTTCATGATGAGAAATAAATTGTTAGAATCTTCATCAGTAAATATTACTGCATAATAGTAACTTCATCAAAATAAATTTCATGCATAATGGAATTATACTCTTCCACATTGCCCAAGTTTTATTATTATATCAACTCTTTCGCATGGCACACTGAAACACTTATGTGTCTATTCGCCTTTGGACGAAGATCTGGGCAACATAGGTTTCCGAGATGTCACTACCCGAAGAACCAACAGTTCTTTTTCCCCTTTTTCTAGTTGAGCCTTTAATTGCGCCACAGCTTCTTTTAATTCTATCTTCCGACTACCAACCAGGCCTTATTCTCAACCTATCCTTGTTCGTAAATGTGTTTTTGAGAATAACGCTTTTTTCCATCTTGTTCACTAGTACTATTTTCAATAGTCGTCGGTATTTCGTTTAACAATTCCGATGACCTTTCTTATATGGACTCCATTTGTTTTTCGGAAAGTACTTCACGAATAATGGAGCTAACTATCTTGAGATCTTCAACTTGTTGGGCAGCTGGATCTACATTCTTTGATTCCTCCAAGTTCCAAATAATGATACTGTAATTTGAGTCCCAAGGTTTCGAAATCGTGTTAGTTAGTCGTCTCTAATGGCACTTTCATCTGTGAAAAATTTCCCATATTACAGCAAAACCAAAAAGTTAGTCGTCCCAATTAAATTCATTATTATTAACCAAAATAAGCATGCAAAAACTAATAGTTAATTATCAAATATGATAGCATTCAAAAGCAAGTGGGTGTTCGTTGAAAGATAGTCCAGTTAGAATATTTTTGTCTTCTGAGTCTCAAGGTGTTCCACTTCTGATGCTTCCAAAAAAATTCATTTCATGCTGATATTTAACAGATATCAGTTAAAAACCTTTTAAGATATTGAATGTTGGATAAGGGTAGTCGTTAGGCACCCAAGAAACAAAGCCCCACCCGTATTCTGCGGCTGGTACCGTGGTGATCATTTAAGGCAGTTGTTGCATGCTGGAGACCAGTAATTCCAACTTACTAAGTACTGTTTTAGATCAAATTAACGTCAGGAGTTAGGAAGGCGTGACAACATTACGTCATTGGCTAGTTGAGGTATAAATTTCGTACTGACTCACAGATACTACTATTTTTTATTCGCATGTATCGTGTGTAGTCTGAAAATGAACCTGGTGCACCCACTCCTCCCTGAATGGAATATAAACACATGTCCTCCGTCCCTGTTTGAGGTTACAAAAACTATCACTAGTCTAAAACGAGGCAAAGCAGCACAACTTGGTGGAATGACTCCAGAGGTGTTCAAGGACGGTGGAGACAGTTTACTGTCTGCGTTAGCTAAGTTATTAGGCAGCATCTGGGAATCACTGACAGTCCTGTCGGGTTGATGTAAGTCATTGATTATCCCGATATGAAAGAAGCGAGACAAGTTTCCCTGTGATAATCACAGGGAGATAAGCTTGACCATTATGGTTTCTTAAGTTCTAGGCTCGATTCTCATGTGTAGACCAAGTCGTGCTCGGGAGGAACAAACACGAAAAAACCAGGTAGGGTATATCGATCATACCTACCGGCGTCCAATAATCGTTACTTTTCTTGACCTGAACGCGGAATTCGATTCCGTCTACCGAGAGGTACTATGCCGGTGTTTGGTTTTAAAGGGAATGCTGAGGCAATAGATCGCATTCATCAGGGCACTCTACTCAAACTCATGCAGCCAGGTGAGCGCTTACGGAGGTTTGTTATCTGAAGTGGTGGCCGTCAGGGATGTCCAGTGTCCCCATTTCTGTTTAATTTCATTATTGATGTACTAATGAACTTAACCCTAACTGACTTCAGCAAATCAGGAATTGACTTGTTACCATCAGGGAATAATCTCCTTGACTTAAAATAAGCAAATGATATAGTCCTCCATCCTAGGTGAAGACGCTCACAAAATACAATCTTCTGAACATAGTGAACAGCAGTCTTCGGATGTTTGATGTACGATTTGCACCCTCCTGTCAAATGTTAAATGATGCTAAAGGACTGGACTACATCTACTCACTCCTAGCGTGAAGTGGCTGATTAATTGTGTTGACCACTTCACTAATCTAGGGAATTGCGTCAGCCAGCACCAGTGGGTTGATCGCTGACGAGATCTCAACACGGATACACAAGACTCGTTTGGCATGTACCGACTTATGCTATCTCTGGCTTAATAGACGTGATATCCGGCTGGTTGTCGACCAAAGGGCGTGTGTACTGCTCAGCAGTTCTCCTTTATGGTTGGCTGGGAAACATGGCCATTGAGGATGGAAGACATGAAAAGGTTGGTTGTCTCTGATCGTAGGTTAGGCATGGAGGGGAAACCAATCGATGAGGTTGTGAAGTTATACCAATTGGGATGGTTAGGACACGTGTTCAGCATGCCTGCCTAGCCACCGCCTTCCTCAACGACAGGCCGCTGACATTGGATGGATCAGGTTGGAAAAGAGTTAGCTAGTAGTAGTCAAACGAAAACATGGTTTCATCAGTCAAAACAGTTAGTTTCAACCATGTCGGTAGGTTTAGACTTCTTGGTTGGGGTCCTCGGGATGGTAGAAACCAATGAAGGCTGGAGACAATTGGTGATATGGCTCAAAATCTTTCTCAATAGCACAGATGCATTTACTTTTTGTGATTAATAATATCCAATAAAATTCTAATGTTCCATATTACTATTCTTTTTCCCTCATTCAAACTTCTGTTTATTATCTCTGTCTCTTTTGAATCTCTCTTCACTCTATTCTCATACTTTGTATGCTGCACGGAGGGAGAGTGGCAACTCGAACTGGTGCACATATGTGCAAAGTTCTACGTTGAAACCAGTCAGTCACTCAGTATATGATTATTAACGTACAACACAGCTCAGCTGTTTTCTTTTCAAAGCAGCCTTGGTAGATTTCTGTACTGTCACATGAGGATTACTGCAGCAAACTCCTTGTTGAAACATATGGGGTTATTGATGTTTGGTTGGTTACAATTAGAGTATAATCCTATATCAAATTGTGTCATTGTTTGAGGCCATTCATCTAATGTTTGATGACATTCACAGACGTAGGGGGATACATCTGGTAAATAGTTATCCTAGTGCACTTCGGATTGTGAGGGCGATTGTTACTTCCCGGCTGCCCACACCATGGAAGTTGGTTGCGTGACCGCAGAGCCCAGGGGACAACTGCTTGAGGCCGGTCACACACGGCCTGTTTTTGTTTGTTGTTTTTCATTTGGTGTGTCTCAGAAAGCTCGGGCTGCTTTCGCTAACTTACACCGTCTCTGGCGTAGTCGTGACATCCGGCTGTCAACCAAGGGACGTGTATACTGCTCAGCAGTTCGCTCCGTCCTTCTCTATGGCGGTGAGACGTGGCCATTGAGAGCGGAAGACATGAAGAGATTGTCTGTTTTTGACCACAGATGTTTACGATCTCTTTCTCGCGTTAGGTGGTATAATAAGGTAAGTAATGTTGAAGTTAGGCGTAGAGTGTTGGGCAAAGAGGGAAAATCAATCGAAGAGGCTATTAAGTTACATAAATTGAGATGGCGAGGTCACGTGCTGCACATGCCTAACCATCGCCTCCCCGACGGGCATTACTAGCTGATATAGGTGCAGGTTGGAAAAGAGAAAGTGGTGGCCAAACAAAAACATGGCCTCATCAATCCATGAAATCCCTGACAGTTAAACTGAGTCAGGTAGGGAGATGCAGACTTCAGGGTTGGGGCCCGCCCTCGGGACTCTAAGAATCAATGGCTGGAGACAATAGGTGACATGACTCAAAATCGTTGTCAATGGCTTATGCAGATGTATTCAGTCTCTGTAATCTTTCATATTCCTTTCTACCATTACTCATTCTGTTTCACTCTTATACATATCTAAATTCTATTGATTCTCTTCTCTCATTTTCCTGTCTACCTTTGTGTGCTATTTGGAACGTGGCAACTGGAACTGCTGCACTTCGGTGCCAAGTTCTATGTTGAATCCAGCAGCAGCAGCAGTTATCCTAGTAGGTCTTGTAGTTATCTAGGTTTTGAATCAATTCATTCCCATTAAATGCCTTCTTATTACTTTAATGAGATTTTGATATACTGTAGAAAAATAAAAGAATTTTTTAAAACGTTTAAAATTTATCTCTGTTAATATAATCATGTTCACTTTTATTTGCTAGTAAATTTATCCCTGTGGCAATCAAATTCTTGTATGGTGTTCCAGTGATTGGTTGGATATTATGGCTTCCGGGAATTAATGGTGTAAGTGTATTGTATTAATGCGCATATTATCATGTTATCAAACCTTTTCCACCACTATGTGTAAGGTAGCTTTTAACACAAGGCTTTAAACAGCTCCTGCCTGCCTGGTTCGTATATGATTGTATGTAAATGGCTGAACTCTTGCAATGTAGCGATGGTTAGAAAAGTTGTTGAGCTAGATAGATGGACTGCGTAGTGCATGTGAAAGGCGAATTCTTCGGTGGTATACACTGCCAGCACTGTATCACTGCATCTGTAAATACCTGAAAAGTTGTATATGAGGTGTATATGTGGTCCATCACGGATATTGTTAATCTTAAGTAAAATGTTCATAAGATCGCTTAAAGTTTTCTTGTCTCTTTTGATTTTTTATTCCCTTGGATTTCGAATCCTGACAGATAGCTGCTACCTTGACATGGTGGTCGGGCTTGCACATCGCGATGACCCAACAAGCTACACTGGCTGGAACCAATGTTCCTGCAGGTCCTACCATGCCACGAAGGTTGTTAGGATAGAGATTAGACTAAAAGCAGTTACCGCCGGCATAGTGTAAGAATTTTTTGCTGCACTATGCTGGGGGTCTGTGGGCGAAGTCGTACTGCTGGGGAACAGGGATGTAACAGCACTGAGGTGTTTCCCTCAGATGACCAGCATGCCAGCCACCAATGCTGTCTCTGCACTCTGGAGAGTGGGGGTTAGAAAAGGTCGACCCCAACAATTGTACATCCCGACTTGCCCTACGGTAGTCCGTAAACGGCGGACCGTAAGTTTACTAGTACGGAACCAGTCCAAGAAACTAGTTCACACAGGCCTCAAGCAGTTGTCCCCTGGGATCTGCGGGCACGCAACACTAACCCTTTCCCAGTTTCAGGTACCCGAAGCATCAACCAACTTCCACGGTGTGGGCATCCGAGAAGTACCAACCGACCACACACTTCCAGGCAGACACACTTGGATTCCGAGTAGAAAATATGGATTCAACAGCACATCTCCATCCCATCCTCTCCTCTGCAGCCGTCTTTAGCTGGCTTCATGATTACCCAGAAGCTATCATATCACACTACCTCCTCCATGTCACCCTTGAACGTCTAACTGGTCTCCCATTCGGGTTCCACTCGGGTGATAGCCTGGCGCATGATGTCACTTAAAGGTCTTGCTGTGTGTGTGTCTGATCCATCTCCTTTCCTTTCGGGATATTTCTTGATCAATAGGTTCTTTGCCTGGCAGAGTTCCTTGTTGCTAATAATTTCCGACCGGCTATCTGGTCTTTATTATGGAGCCACCAAAGGCAGTTGTCAACGGAATTCTGGGACCTGTACGAGATGCTTCTGACGGCACACCATATCATTTAGAAGCACTGACGGACTTGACATTAGTGTTTGAAGTACAAATCTTGTTCTTTATGTCGATTGCAGTGGATTTACAGACTAACTTCAGAGTGATGAAAGTCTGTCTTGCCTTTCCGATCCCAGCTGGCTTTGACGTCTTCATCCGTTCCGCTTACAGTTGGAACGATGCCGCTTGGATTAGTGAAGGAAGTAACCTCCTTCAGATTCCTGCTATTGGTAGTGATTGGTGCTTGTTATTGTTGGTTGGTCATTTTCATCACCTCTGTCTTCTCTATGTTCACTCAAAGTCCATTCATCTCAGCTTCTTTTGCCAACTTGTTGCCTTTCGCCTGTAGATCTTCGAGTTTGTGTAACATTAGACATAGATCGTTTGCAAAGTCCCGATCTTCTAGAGTCTTCTTGTCAGTCCAACATATGCCCATCTCTCGACGAACGGTCTGGTGCATAATCCAATCCACCACAATCAGAAATATCGTCGGCGATAGTAGACATCTCATCTCTTAGTCTCAAGGTCTTCTCTGAGTTTTCCGTTGTGTATCACTTGGTATGTGGAATCATCATATACCTGCTAAATGAGGTTTTACAATGGTTTGGGACACTCCGTAGTGATGTAGCAGTTTCACAATTACTTCACAGTCAACACTGTTGAAGGCCTTTTCTAAGTTGATGAAGTTGAGGTGGAGATTTGACTACTATTCTATGCTGTATTCTACGGTGATATATAACTTGAAAATTTAATGCGCACTTGATTTGTTTTTCCTCAATTCAGCTTGTTCCGGATGGAGTTTTGCATCTAGAATATCTTCTACTCTCTCCATAATGATGTGATTTGATATTTTGCTTCGGATGGACAGGAGCCTGATTCCGCACAACTTTATGTACAGGCTAAAGTCACTATTTGGTACTTCGACAAGGTTACCTTTCTTCTAATCAGTAGGCGTCTTTCCTTCCAAATTTTCTGCAGTAGTGGCGTGAGGATATACGCTGAGGTCTCTGGATCCCTTATCAGTGCTTTCAGAGGAGTTCCATCTGGTCCCGCTGGCTTTTATTAGCTTTATGACGCTCAATACTTCTGCTTATGTCGGAGAATTGGTGTTCACTGGCAGTTCTGTGGCTGTTTGTTGCATTTCTGGACGAGTTGTTGATGGTCGTCGGCTCGAAAGTATTTTTAAGTGATCAACCCATTGTCTATCATGTCTCTGCTCTTTGGTAATTCGATTCCCTTCACACTTTCGTTGGTTTCATCTGTATTGATCTCTATCCAAGTAGAGACCGATTTGTCTGTTGTAGTAATGTGAGGTCCCTCTTGTTTGCGGCCTGTTTTGCGTCAGTTTCTAATGTGTCGTAGAATTAGGTTTTGTCTTATCTTCACTTCTCTATTCAGTGCGTTGTGCATTGAACTTAGCTTCTATTTTCACTGACCATTTTTACAGTAGTTCGCCTTCTGTTTCACCACCCTTTTCTCATCTATTCGCTTCCAGGTGTCCGTAGAAAGCCATTCCTAGTTTTACCTATAATTCCTTCTTACGTTGGTGTTATACAGGTTTCTTTCAACATCAATATCAGAGAGTTCCAGCATGCATCTATACAGGTCTCAGTGATGCTACACAGTGGCTGCAACTTTTCTCTGATGACTGCAGTGAAGGTGTACTTCGCAGATTTGTCCCACAATTTCTAGGTGTTGAACTTGAGTTGTAGTCTGTCTCCAGTTTCTTTAAAGGCTTTCAACTTGACCTTACAAAAGACAGTGGTCTGAACCAACATCTGCCCCGCTTTCCGATTTTCAGCACAGCAGCCCGGGTCTCCACTTTATTGAGATAGAGATAAAGTTCATCCGATTTTCGTCATATCCTTTACGTGAAGCTCGTTTTACCTTGTCTACATCCTTGTACTTGCATACACTGCCTCCAAACACCAAATCATTGCAGTCAAAGAAATCTGAGAAGAACACTCGGTTATCATTCATTTTGCTGAGAGCTTCCACACCCATAGTGAGTTCTCTTCCTGTGTTGTCTGCTCATAGTCATTAGGATTTTGATGTCATCATTTAGGGTCTGTTCATTACTCTTTGTAGATATCTGTAGAATTCTTTTTCTTGAAGAGCGCTGTTTGTAGGAGCGTAGAGAATTGGTTAACTGTAATTTTCTTACCATCTGAATTGAATTTTGTTATCATTATCCTGGATGTGATTAGTTCCCATTGCATAAGAGCCTTAGATGTTGTCGGCGACATCGTGATAAACACTCCCAGTTTGGTCGTCTTTGTCGTCTGGATGATCGGAGTAGATTATCGACTCTCCATTTAACGATTTGGAGAGTTCATTTTTCGATTCCATCTGTTCTCACAGAATCTAAGCACTTATATACCAGATCTTCTCATTTCTTTTGCACTCAGAGTAGCCTTTCCAAGTAACTTCGAACATCGTGCAAACATTTCATGTTGCCATGCTTTCTTTTTACCTTCAGTGAAACAAGATACTTTTGCTGACTGGCTTATCGAAAGCCTCAGCGAGCCCATTTATTACACTTCTCTGATTCCAGCAAAGAATAATTTTTTTGTATTGTATCTTTTCTATGCTGTGAAATTTTTGTGGCTGATTGAACTGATTTCCCGGCGTAGGGTTGGTAGTTTCAAGCCAGGCTTTCCCTATTTCTCCAGATTTAGCATCGATGAGGTTACAGTATGCTTGTCTCTATTACTTACTAATTCTCGAAATAATAAAAACTGTCATTGCTTCAAAGGCATACTGGCTTTCATTACACCAATCAAAGGAATTAACTGGTGTTTCGATAACAAACCTTAAATCATCTTGAAACACGCACACACTGAGCTCTGACTTTATTCAGATACTCCTTGGAGTTCCTTCTGATTGAGGGTTTTAAGGTCATATAGCGTTTTGTCTTAGGAAGAAGCACAAGCTAATTTCCGTAATTTTTTCATCTTGAGAATCAGTGAGAGATGTGTAATAAACAAGAAAATTATACACGATGTACTGATCAATATGTTGCTTCAGATTAACAATATCATTGGTGAACCCTGCTCAATGTTAGTCTTTTTACTGAATTCCTTTGTGTATAATCTTCCAAAACAGATTTCCTAGATGAATTGTAGAGTGCTCGCAGTGTATAAATTTGCCGGAAAATCTAAGTTCCCGTGCAATTCCTATCAGTATTTGGTGACTATATTCACACTAGACGCTTCACAAGTTTAACACCTAGAAATTTTCTTCCTAACCAGAGTTTTGTGCAACTTTAGTTCTTTCAAACAGCTACTGTATTATTTAATTAGTGGATGGTGACTAACAGTGGAATCCAGGATGCGCATTTCGTCCTATTTGGGGCTCGTCATCCGAATGTACCTGCATATTTTGATTTGACACTAGTAACTAGTGTGATGCTTCTAGTCCTCTCTTTGGTGAAGACTGAATTCTATCAGTCAGGTTGTAATGTGGCCACCATTCTAGGTAGCTCGCCATCACGGTGTACATAGTTTGTGATGATATTAGGTGGTTGGAGGCAATCGGCAGGAAGCCTTGGACCTAGGTTTCGTGCTAGTTGGCACTCGTCAGCAAGGCGTATCTGCAACCTTGAAGGAACTCATGTCCCTTCTGAGATTCGAACCCGCGTCACCCAGTGCTGCAGTCACAGACGTTACCACTGAGCTATTCGGGCTCGCGATTGACCTCCTGTAGGACTGTAATGGATATTTTGATTTGACACTAGTAACTAGTGTGATGCTTCTAGTCCTCTCTTTGGTGAAGACTGAATTCTATCAGTCAGGTTGTAATGTGGCCACCATTCTAGGTAGCTCGCCATCACGGTGTACATAGTTTGTGATGATATTAGGTGGTTGGAGGCAATCGGCAGGAAGCCTTGGACCTAGGTTTCGTGCTAGTTGGCACTCGTCAGCAAGGCGTATCTGCAACCTTGAAGGAACTCATGTCCCTTCTGAGATTCGAACCCGCGTCACCCAGTGCTGCAGTCACAGACGTTACCACTGAGCTATTCGGGCTCGCGATTGACCTCCTGTAGGACTGTAATGGATATTTTGATTTGACACTAGTAACTAGTGTGATGCTTCTAGTCCTCTCTTTGGTGAAGACTGAATTCTATCAGTCAGGTTGTAATGTGGCCACCATTCTAGGTAGCTCGCCATCACGGTGTACATAGTTTGTGATGATATTAGGTGGTTGGAGGCAATCGGCAGGAAGCCTTGGACCTAGGTTTCGTGCTAGTTGGCACTCGTCAGCAAGGCGTATCTGCAACCTTGAAGGAACTCATGTCCCTTCTGAGATTCGAACCCGCGTCACCCAGTGCTGCAGTCACAGACGTTACCACTGAGCTATTCGGGCTCGCGATTGACCTCCTGTAGGACTGTAATGGATATTTTGATTTGACACTAGTAACTAGTGTGATGCTTCTAGTCCTCTCTTTGGTGAAGACTGAATTCTATCAGTCAGGTTGTAATGTGGCCACCATTCTAGGTAGCTCGCCATCACGGTGTACATAGTTTGTGATGATATTAGGTGGTTGGAGGCAATCGGCAGGAAGCCTTGGACCTAGGTTTCGTGCTAGTTGGCACTCGTCAGCAAGGCGTATCTGCAACCTTGAAGGAACTCATGTCCCTTCTGAGATTCGAACCCGCGTCACCCAGTGCTGCAGTCACAGACGTTACCACTGAGCTATTCGGGCTCGCGATTGACCTCCTGTAGGACTGTAATGGATATTTTGATTTGACACTAGTAACTAGTGTGATGCTTCTAGTCCTCTCTTTGGTGAAGACTGAATTCTATCAGTCAGGTTGTAATGTGGCCACCATTCTAGGTAGCTCGCCATCACGGTGTACATAGTTTGTGATGATATTAGGTGGTTGGAGGCAATCGGCAGGAAGCCTTGGACCTAGGTTTCGTGCTAGTTGGCACTCGTCAGCAAGGCGTATCTGCAACCTTGAAGGAACTCATGTCCCTTCTGAGATTCGAACCCGCGTCACCCAGTGCTGCAGTCACAGACGTTACCACTGAGCTATTCGGGCTCGCGATTGACCTCCTGTAGGACTGTAATGGATATTTTGATTTGACACTAGTAACTAGTGTGATGCTTCTAGTCCTCTCTTTGGTGAAGACTGAATTCTATCAGTCAGGTTGTAATGTGGCCACCATTCTAGGTAGCTCGCCATCACGGTGTACATAGTTTGTGATGATATTAGGTGGTTGGAGGCAATCGGCAGGAAGCCTTGGACCTAGGTTTCGTGCTAGTTGGCACTCGTCAGCAAGGCGTATCTGCAACCTTGAAGGAACTCATGTCCCTTCTGAGATTCGAACCCGCGTCACCCAGTGCTGCAGTCACAGACGTTACCACTGAGCTATTCGGGCTCGCGATTGACCTCCTGTAGGACTGTAATGGATATTTTGATTTGACACTAGTAACTAGTGTGATGCTTCTAGTCCTCTCTTTGGTGAAGACTGAATTCTATCAGTCAGGTTGTAATGTGGCCACCATTCTAGGTAGCTCGCCATCACGGTGTACATAGTTTGTGATGATATTAGGTGGTTGGAGGCAATCGGCAGGAAGCCTTGGACCTAGGTTTCGTGCTAGTTGGCACTCGTCAGCAAGGCGTATCTGCAACCTTGAAGGAACTCATGTCCCTTCTGAGATTCGAACCCGCGTCACCCAGTGCTGCAGTCACAGACGTTACCACTGAGCTATTCGGGCTCGCGATTGACCTCCTGTAGGACTGTAATGGATATTTTGATTTGACACTAGTAACTAGTGTGATGCTTCTAGTCCTCTCTTTGGTGAAGACTGAATTCTATCAGTCAGGTTGTAATGTGGCCACCATTCTAGGTAGCTCGCCATCACGGTGTACATAGTTTGTGATGATATTAGGTGGTTGGAGGCAATCGGCAGGAAGCCTTGGACCTAGGTTTCGTGCTAGTTGGCACTCGTCAGCAAGGCGTATCTGCAACCTTGAAGGAACTCATGTCCCTTCTGAGATTCGAACCCGCGTCACCCAGTGCTGCAGTCACAGACGTTACCACTGAGCTATTCGGGCTCGCGATTGACCTCCTGTAGGACTGTAATGGATATTTTGATTTGACACTAGTAACTAGTGTGATGCTTCTAGTCCTCTCTTTGGTGAAGACTGAATTCTATCAGTCAGGTTGTAATGTGGCCACCATTCTAGGTAGCTCGCCATCACGGTGTACATAGTTTGTGATGATATTAGGTGGTTGGAGGCAATCGGCAGGAAGCCTTGGACCTAGGTTTCGTGCTAGTTGGCACTCGTCAGCAAGGCGTATCTGCAACCTTGAAGGAACTCATGTCCCTTCTGAGATTCGAACCCGCGTCACCCAGTGCTGCAGTCACAGACGTTACCACTGAGCTATTCGGGCTCGCGATTGACCTCCTGTAGGACTGTAATGGATATTTTGATTTGACACTAGTAACTAGTGTGATGCTTCTAGTCCTCTCTTTGGTGAAGACTGAATTCTATCAGTCAGGTTGTAATGTGGCCACCATTCTAGGTAGCTCGCCATCACGGTGTACATAGTTTGTGATGATATTAGGTGGTTGGAGGCAATCGGCAGGAAGCCTTGGACCTAGGTTTCGTGCTAGTTGGCACTCGTCAGCAAGGCGTATCTGCAACCTTGAAGGAACTCATGTCCCTTCTGAGATTCGAACCCGCGTCACCCAGTGCTGCAGTCACAGACGTTACCACTGAGCTATTCGGGCTCGCGATTGACCTCCTGTAGGACTGTAATGGATATTTTGATTTGACACTAGTAACTAGTGTGATGCTTCTAGTCCTCTCTTTGGTGAAGACTGAATTCTATCAGTCAGGTTGTAATGTGGCCACCATTCTAGGTAGCTCGCCATCACGGTGTACATAGTTTGTGATGATATTAGGTGGTTGGAGGCAATCGGCAGGAAGCCTTGGACCTAGGTTTCGTGCTAGTTGGCACTCGTCAGCAAGGCGTATCTGCAACCTTGAAGGAACTCATGTCCCTTCTGAGATTCGAACCCGCGTCACCCAGTGCTGCAGTCACAGACGTTACCACTGAGCTATTCGGGCTCGCGATTGACCTCCTGTAGGACTGTAATGGATATTTTGATTTGACACTAGTAACTAGTGTGATGCTTCTAGTCCTCTCTTTGGTGAAGACTGAATTCTATCAGTCAGGTTGTAATGTGGCCACCATTCTAGGTAGCTCGCCATCACGGTGTACATAGTTTGTGATGATATTAGGTGGTTGGAGGCAATCGGCAGGAAGCCTTGGACCTAGGTTTCGTGCTAGTTGGCACTCGTCAGCAAGGCGTATCTGCAACCTTGAAGGAACTCATGTCCCTTCTGAGATTCGAACCCGCGTCACCCAGTGCTGCAGTCACAGACGTTACCACTGAGCTATTCGGGCTCGCGATTGACCTCCTGTAGGACTGTAATGGATATTTTGATTTGACACTAGTAACTAGTGTGATGCTTCTAGTCCTCTCTTTGGTGAAGACTGAATTCTATCAGTCAGGTTGTAATGTGGCCACCATTCTAGGTAGCTCGCCATCACGGTGTACATAGTTTGTGATGATATTAGGTGGTTGGAGGCAATCGGCAGGAAGCCTTGGACCTAGGTTTCGTGCTAGTTGGCACTCGTCAGCAAGGCGTATCTGCAACCTTGAAGGAACTCATGTCCCTTCTGAGATTCGAACCCGCGTCACCCAGTGCTGCAGTCACAGACGTTACCACTGAGCTATTCGGGCTCGCGATTGACCTCCTGTAGGACTGTAATGGATATTTTGATTTGACACTAGTAACTAGTGTGATGCTTCTAGTCCTCTCTTTGGTGAAGACTGAATTCTATCAGTCAGGTTGTAATGTGGCCACCATTCTAGGTAGCTCGCCATCACGGTGTACATAGTTTGTGATGATATTAGGTGGTTGGAGGCAATCGGCAGGAAGCCTTGGACCTAGGTTTCGTGCTAGTTGGCACTCGTCAGCAAGGCGTATCTGCAACCTTGAAGGAACTCATGTCCCTTCTGAGATTCGAACCCGCGTCACCCAGTGCTGCAGTCACAGACGTTACCACTGAGCTATTCGGGCTCGCGATTGACCTCCTGTAGGACTGTAATGGATATTTTGATTTGACACTAGTAACTAGTGTGATGCTTCTAGTCCTCTCTTTGGTGAAGACTGAATTCTATCAGTCAGGTTGTAATGTGGCCACCATTCTAGGTAGCTCGCCATCACGGTGTACATAGTTTGTGATGATATTAGGTGGTTGGAGGCAATCGGCAGGAAGCCTTGGACCTAGGTTTCGTGCTAGTTGGCACTCGTCAGCAAGGCGTATCTGCAACCTTGAAGGAACTCATGTCCCTTCTGAGATTCGAACCCGCGTCACCCAGTGCTGCAGTCACAGACGTTACCACTGAGCTATTCGGGCTCGCGATTGACCTCCTGTAGGACTGTAATGGATATTTTGATTTGACACTAGTAACTAGTGTGATGCTTCTAGTCCTCTCTTTGGTGAAGACTGAATTCTATCAGTCAGGTTGTAATGTGGCCACCATTCTAGGTAGCTCGCCATCACGGTGTACATAGTTTGTGATGATATTAGGTGGTTGGAGGCAATCGGCAGGAAGCCTTGGACCTAGGTTTCGTGCTAGTTGGCACTCGTCAGCAAGGCGTATCTGCAACCTTGAAGGAACTCATGTCCCTTCTGAGATTCGAACCCGCGTCACCCAGTGCTGCAGTCACAGACGTTACCACTGAGCTATTCGGGCTCGCGATTGACCTCCTGTAGGACTGTAATGGATATTTTGATTTGACACTAGTAACTAGTGTGATGCTTCTAGTCCTCTCTTTGGTGAAGACTGAATTCTATCAGTCAGGTTGTAATGTGGCCACCATTCTAGGTAGCTCGCCATCACGGTGTACATAGTTTGTGATGATATTAGGTGGTTGGAGGCAATCGGCAGGAAGCCTTGGACCTAGGTTTCGTGCTAGTTGGCACTCGTCAGCAAGGCGTATCTGCAACCTTGAAGGAACTCATGTCCCTTCTGAGATTCGAACCCGCGTCACCCAGTGCTGCAGTCACAGACGTTACCACTGAGCTATTCGGGCTCGCGATTGACCTCCTGTAGGACTGTAATGGATATTTTGATTTGACACTAGTAACTAGTGTGATGCTTCTAGTCCTCTCTTTGGTGAAGACTGAATTCTATCAGTCAGGTTGTAATGTGGCCACCATTCTAGGTAGCTCGCCATCACGGTGTACATAGTTTGTGATGATATTAGGTGGTTGGAGGCAATCGGCAGGAAGCCTTGGACCTAGGTTTCGTGCTAGTTGGCACTCGTCAGCAAGGCGTATCTGCAACCTTGAAGGAACTCATGTCCCTTCTGAGATTCGAACCCGCGTCACCCAGTGCTGCAGTCACAGACGTTACCACTGAGCTATTCGGGCTCGCGATTGACCTCCTGTAGGACTGTAATGGATATTTTGATTTGACACTAGTAACTAGTGTGATGCTTCTAGTCCTCTCTTTGGTGAAGACTGAATTCTATCAGTCAGGTTGTAATGTGGCCACCATTCTAGGTAGCTCGCCATCACGGTGTACATAGTTTGTGATGATATTAGGTGGTTGGAGGCAATCGGCAGGAAGCCTTGGACCTAGGTTTCGTGCTAGTTGGCACTCGTCAGCAAGGCGTATCTGCAACCTTGAAGGAACTCATGTCCCTTCTGAGATTCGAACCCGCGTCACCCAGTGCTGCAGTCACAGACGTTACCACTGAGCTATTCGGGCTCGCGATTGACCTCCTGTAGGACTGTAATGGATATTTTGATTTGACACTAGTAACTAGTGTGATGCTTCTAGTCCTCTCTTTGGTGAAGACTGAATTCTATCAGTCAGGTTGTAATGTGGCCACCATTCTAGGTAGCTCGCCATCACGGTGTACATAGTTTGTGATGATATTAGGTGGTTGGAGGCAATCGGCAGGAAGCCTTGGACCTAGGTTTCGTGCTAGTTGGCACTCGTCAGCAAGGCGTATCTGCAACCTTGAAGGAACTCATGTCCCTTCTGAGATTCGAACCCGCGTCACCCAGTGCTGCAGTCACAGACGTTACCACTGAGCTATTCGGGCTCGCGATTGACCTCCTGTAGGACTGTAATGGATATTTTGATTTGACACTAGTAACTAGTGTGATGCTTCTAGTCCTCTCTTTGGTGAAGACTGAATTCTATCAGTCAGGTTGTAATGTGGCCACCATTCTAGGTAGCTCGCCATCACGGTGTACATAGTTTGTGATGATATTAGGTGGTTGGAGGCAATCGGCAGGAAGCCTTGGACCTAGGTTTCGTGCTAGTTGGCACTCGTCAGCAAGGCGTATCTGCAACCTTGAAGGAACTCATGTCCCTTCTGAGATTCGAACCCGCGTCACCCAGTGCTGCAGTCACAGACGTTACCACTGAGCTATTCGGGCTCGCGATTGACCTCCTGTAGGACTGTAATGGATATTTTGATTTGACACTAGTAACTAGTGTGATGCTTCTAGTCCTCTCTTTGGTGAAGACTGAATTCTATCAGTCAGGTTGTAATGTGGCCACCATTCTAGGTAGCTCGCCATCACGGTGTACATAGTTTGTGATGATATTAGGTGGTTGGAGGCAATCGGCAGGAAGCCTTGGACCTAGGTTTCGTGCTAGTTGGCACTCGTCAGCAAGGCGTATCTGCAACCTTGAAGGAACTCATGTCCCTTCTGAGATTCGAACCCGCGTCACCCAGTGCTGCAGTCACAGACGTTACCACTGAGCTATTCGGGCTCGCGATTGACCTCCTGTAGGACTGTAATGGATATTTTGATTTGACACTAGTAACTAGTGTGATGCTTCTAGTCCTCTCTTTGGTGAAGACTGAATTCTATCAGTCAGGTTGTAATGTGGCCACCATTCTAGGTAGCTCGCCATCACGGTGTACATAGTTTGTGATGATATTAGGTGGTTGGAGGCAATCGGCAGGAAGCCTTGGACCTAGGTTTCGTGCTAGTTGGCACTCGTCAGCAAGGCGTATCTGCAACCTTGAAGGAACTCATGTCCCTTCTGAGATTCGAACCCGCGTCACCCAGTGCTGCAGTCACAGACGTTACCACTGAGCTATTCGGGCTCGCGATTGACCTCCTGTAGGACTGTAATGGATATTTTGATTTGACACTAGTAACTAGTGTGATGCTTCTAGTCCTCTCTTTGGTGAAGACTGAATTCTATCAGTCAGGTTGTAATGTGGCCACCATTCTAGGTAGCTCGCCATCACGGTGTACATAGTTTGTGATGATATTAGGTGGTTGGAGGCAATCGGCAGGAAGCCTTGGACCTAGGTTTCGTGCTAGTTGGCACTCGTCAGCAAGGCGTATCTGCAACCTTGAAGGAACTCATGTCCCTTCTGAGATTCGAACCCGCGTCACCCAGTGCTGCAGTCACAGACGTTACCACTGAGCTATTCGGGCTCGCGATTGACCTCCTGTAGGACTGTAATGGATATTTTGATTTGACACTAGTAACTAGTGTGATGCTTCTAGTCCTCTCTTTGGTGAAGACTGAATTCTATCAGTCAGGTTGTAATGTGGCCACCATTCTAGGTAGCTCGCCATCACGGTGTACATAGTTTGTGATGATATTAGGTGGTTGGAGGCAATCGGCAGGAAGCCTTGGACCTAGGTTTCGTGCTAGTTGGCACTCGTCAGCAAGGCGTATCTGCAACCTTGAAGGAACTCATGTCCCTTCTGAGATTCGAACCCGCGTCACCCAGTGCTGCAGTCACAGACGTTACCACTGAGCTATTCGGGCTCGCGATTGACCTCCTGTAGGACTGTAATGGATATTTTGATTTGACACTAGTAACTAGTGTGATGCTTCTAGTCCTCTCTTTGGTGAAGACTGAATTCTATCAGTCAGGTTGTAATGTGGCCACCATTCTAGGTAGCTCGCCATCACGGTGTACATAGTTTGTGGTGATATTAGGTGGTTGGAGGCAATCGGCAGGAAGCCTTGGACCTAGGTTTCGTGCTAGTTGGCACTCGTCAGCAAGGCGTATCTGCAACCTTGAAGGAACTCATGTCCCTTCTGAGATTCGAACCCGCGTCACCCAGTGCTGCAGTCACAGACGTTACCACTGAGCTATTCGGGCTCGCGATTGACCTCCTGTAGGACTGTAATGGATATTTTGATTTGACACTAGTAACTAGTGTGATGCTTCTAGTCCTCTCTTTGGTGAAGACTGAATTCTATCAGTCAGGTTGTAATGTGGCCACCATTCTAGGTAGCTCGCCATCACGGTGTACATAGTTTGTGATGATATTAGGTGGTTGGAGGCAATCGGCTTCCTGCCAACTATGTACACCGTGATGGCGAGCTACCTAGAATGGTGGCCACATTACAACCTGACTGATAGAATTCAGTCTTCACCAAAGAGAGGACTAGAAGCATCACACTAGTTACTAGTGTCAAATCAAAATATCCATTACAGTCCTACAGGAGGTCAATCGCGAGCCCGAATAGCTCAGTGGTAACGTCTGTGACTGCAGCACTGGGTGACGCGGGTTCGAATCTCAGAAGGGACATGAGTTCCTTCAAGGTTGCAGATACGCCTTGCTGACGAGTGCCAACTAGCACGAAACCTAGGTCCAAGGCTTCCTGCCGATTGCCTCCAACCACCTAATATCATCACAAACTATGTACACCGTGATGGCGAGCTACCTAGAATGGTGGCCACATTACAACCTGACTGATAGAATTCAGTCTTCACCAAAGAGAGGACTAGAAGCATCACACTAGTTACTAGTGTCAAATCAAAATATCCATTACAGTCCTACAGGAGGTCAATCGCGAGCCCGAATAGCTCAGTGGTAACGTCTGTGACTGCAGCACTGGGTGACGCGGGTTCGAATCTCAGAAGGGACATGAGTTCCTTCAAGGTTGCAGATACGCCTTGCTGACGAGTGCCAACTAGCACGAAACCTAGGTCCAAGGCTTCCTGCCGATTGCCTCCAACCACCTAATATCATCACAAACTATGTACACCGTGATGGCGAGCTACCTAGAATGGTGGCCACATTACAACCTGACTGATAGAATTCAGTCTTCACCAAAGAGAGGACTAGAAGCATCACACTAGTTACTAGTGTCAAATCAAAATATCCATTACAGTCCTACAGGAGGTCAATCGCGAGCCCGAATAGCTCAGTGGTAACGTCTGTGACTGCAGCACTGGGTGACGCGGGTTCGAATCTCAGAAGGGACATGAGTTCCTTCAAGGTTGCAGATACGCCTTGCTGACGAGTGCCAACTAGCACGAAACCTAGGTCCAAGGCTTCCTGCCGATTGCCTCCAACCACCTAATATCATCACAAACTATGTACACCGTGATGGCGAGCTACCTAGAATGGTGGCCACATTACAACCTGACTGATAGAATTCAGTCTTCACCAAAGAGAGGACTAGAAGCATCACACTAGTTACTAGTGTCAAATCAAAATATCCATTACAGTCCTACAGGAGGTCAATCGCGAGCCCGAATAGCTCAGTGGTAACGTCTGTGACTGCAGCACTGGGTGACGCGGGTTCGAATCTCAGAAGGGACATGAGTTCCTTCAAGGTTGCAGATACGCCTTGCTGACGAGTGCCAACTAGCACGAAACCTAGGTCCAAGGCTTCCTGCCGATTGCCTCCAACCACCTAATATCATCACGAATGTACCTGCATTTCTCAGCGAGTGATGATGTTCCCACCGAGGCTCGAACCGACTGCCTATAGTTTCAAACTAGCATCTGCACAAGAAGGCGACATGTCAACCTGAAACCTAGCACTTCGGTCCAATCGATCGACGGGAAAATCTAAAATTTAATTAAGGTGCTGTATTATACCAAACAGGACTAAATTCCTCACGTGAATATAAAAGGGTTTAAATTTAACTGAGTGCTTCAGTCAATTACCTACAATGAGTGAAACATGAAGGTCTTAAAATCAATCCAATATGATTTCTAAGCTACTGATAGGCTTTCGAGTGATTTGAGTCTGGTGTCAAGCTTATTAATTTCATATTTTTGAATGTTGTACTACACTTCACCGGATTAAACGCTCATATAATTTTTTTTCATTTTGTTCCTTTACGTTCCCATTGGGACATAGGACTTCAAACTAGAGTGTTAAAGTTTCGGTAGCAGTGTTTATTTTTTACGGGATGAGGTTGCTAGCTGGCTTAGTGAGGTAAAGGAGTGCGTCGACCGGGGATCGAACCCCGAACCATATACGTGGTTGGCAATCATCCTACCGCTGTGCCACCGACGCCTATTCATATAATTAGTTAGTAATAAATCCAAGCGTATCTATCACATTACGAAAGCAAACATCCGTCTTCTAAGGGTATTCGGGTACTCATGTGTGTCCACCAAGTGCTATTCAGATAAATTTTATATGTATATTGTAGAACTGTGTCTCATGAACTTTTGAGGTTGTCAAACACAACTGTCTACAAGTTAAACACTGTAGGCAGCATCTTTCTTTAGACCCCTGAGAAGAATTTGTGTACAAAAATGATTTTAAACTCAGCTCTCTAATGTTTCAAGCGTTCGATTCGTATTATGTGAGTGCTGGTAAACAGGAGTATTTAGTAACGCAGTTATTTATTGGCGACTCAATACACGTCTACCATATATTGGAATCAGAATTTGCACATATATATTCAAGCATTGTCTTCTGTTTGTGTTTTCCATGTTGCTTCGCAAGCATCGCTTGTTAAAATCCATCTCTCCGCTATTCGATATTCTTGCAGCTGATATCCATATTTAATATCTGCACCCGACCGATAGCTGCTACCTTGACATGGTGGTCGGGCTTGAACATCGCAATGAACCAACCAGCTACATTAGCTGGAACTATTGTTCCTGCAGGTCCTACCATGCCACGAAGGTTGTTAGGATAGCGATTAGACTAAATGCAGTTACTAGCATAGAGTAAGAATCTTTTGTTATACTATACTGGGGGTCTGTGGGCGAAGTTGTACTGCTGGGGAACAGGGATGTAACTGCAGTAAGGTGTTTCCCTTAAATGACCAGCATGCCAGCCACCTATGCTGTCTCTCTACTCTGGAGAGGGGAGGTTAGAAAAGGACGACCCAAAAATTGTGCATCGCAACTTACCCTACGGTGGTCCGTAACCGGCAGTAAGTTTACTAAAACGGAACCAATGTCAGAAACCAGTTCATACAGGCCGTGTGTGACTGGCCTCAAGCAGTTGTCCCCTGGGCTCTGTGGGCACGCAACACTAACCTTTTTTCTGTTTCAGGTACCCGAAGCATCAACCAACTTCCACTGTGTGGTCATCCGGGAAGTAACAACCGCCCACACACTTCCAAAAGCATATATGTACTACTTAAATATCTTGTCAGTAGTACACGAAATGAGTACCACTTAGTAATAGTTACCCAGACTGTTGTAGGTGGAGTGGGTGGTTGGGACTCGAAGCCGTGACCTGCTTGCTGGCTGAAAGTCAGGCACTCACACCATTTAGGTATATATATCTCTACATTTTTGTGTATAATGCTGCATTCAGTTACATATCTGTTTAAATAATCTTATTTGTATGCTTGTTCACTGTTGAATTCAGAGAACAAAACACGTAGATCAGCGAAGAGTCTCTTTTCGGTGGCGAATTCATTTTCTTAGCTGTACAATCGCAAATATCTTTGTGTTGTTTTGTATATATGTGTACATTAAGTTTGTCAAACAAAAACACAATTGGTTATAGTTATTTTAACTAAACAGGTGAAGATTGGTAATTGGAGTTACGTAATACAAAATCAGTTAAGAAAATTAGGTGTTAATGAAATTAGGGTATTAACAAAGGTGACGAGTTGTTACAAAAAAAGTTGCTAAAAGAAGTTATGTAATAATATGAATAGTTTGATGAGTGAGTTTTACTCAGGATGCACATAGGAACAAAGTAGATAATACGAAATCAGGTAAAAGTTCTAAATGAATACAAGAATTATAAGCAATTAAAGAACAGGCAAAGAAACAAAATTAAGTCATCAAAATAAAAATTAAAATAACTGGTTGTTACCAAGACAGTAGAAGTGGGTGAGTAATCCTCTTTTGTATGCACAGCTCCGGTTTTTCTATGTGAATGGCCAGAGCTTCAGCGTAATTTCGTATTATCTACTTTGTTCCTATGTGCATCCTGAGTTAAAAACTCACTCATCAAACTATTCATATTATTACATAACTTCTTTTAACAACCTTTTGTTGTGACAACTCATCACCTTTGTTACTACCCTAATTTCATTAACACCCAATTTTCCTGACTGATTTTGTGTATTACGTAACTCCAATTACCAATCTTCACCTGTTTAGTTAAAATAACCATAACTGATTGTATTTTTGTTTGACAAACTTAATGTACACATACATACAAAATAACACATATATATATTTGCGATTGTACAACTAAGAAAATGAATTCGCCGCCGAAAAGAGACTCTTCGCTGATCTATGTGTTTTGTTTTCATTAATGCCTGGATGGGGATTATACATGAATTCAGAGATCACAAAACTCTAATTGACGATTAGTGTCAAGTTGTATTCTCATTACATGCATACATACATGTGAAACTGTTTTACTTTTTTTTTTAGTTTGTACGCAGACTTAGCCAATCTAATTCAATGGTTTAAAAAGTAATTCCAAGAAAAGATTACAACCTTTTGACATGATGACATGAATTGACGCCTGTAATAATTCGTTAGTATGTCAAATAATTATGACTCCTGGACTTAGGTCTTTTTCTATGTATATTGTTGATATATAAATATATGTGTGCATAAGCGATGAAATGTAAATAAACGCATAACTTGAACAATTCACCTCCATTCATTTATTCATTCACTTGTCCGTTTTATTATATGAACTAACACACAAAAGATATTTTTTTTGGATTTTATGTCACTATTCAGCAAAGAAATTGAACAAACACACACCTGTGTAAAACACACGATTTTATCTTTTGAAAATTGTATTGTTCACTGTTGAATAATTTCTTTCTGATATGTATTCATTTAAATAATAATATCTTTTTGTATTACATGATGAGTTTGCTTTCGACTTCACTTTTTTCAAACGAGTCGTATAATGCTGCGGATTGGTTGATTGATTAAGCATCAGGCAGTAGATGACGTAGTTTAACGTTGTGTTGTTAACCTAAATTGGCATAATGTCGTTATTGTGCGTGTATGTGTTATGCGGTAGGGTAAACTGTGTTACAGGATTTCATCATGAGCTGACATTGCTTAGAGAGAACCATTGGAAAACCTGGAAGTACTGGGCAGCTGTTTCGTCCTAGCTTGGGACTTTTCATCAGTACGCACCCACCGCCAGGGTTCGAACCCAGGACCTTCTGGTTACAAGGCCAGAGAACTCGCAGACCATTCAGCCACTGGGAGCCGATATAATGGCCAGCCCATGGATTCTAACTTTTGCCAATTCATGATATAGCGCAATCGCTAGCCAATGTCTTCGGCGAGTATTTGTCCTCACACCCGACCTGCTGTACCCTACTGCTCACGACTTCCCACTGGAACTCCAGGTAACTACCTACCTGGATAGGGCCAGTCGCCAGTGAGCATCTCATTGTTATTCAAGTATTGGTTTGTAGGGATTTGGTTGATTGGTTACAGGATTTCATCATGAGCTGACAACGTCTATAGAACCATTGAAAAACCTGGGAGTACTGGACAGCTGTTTCGTCCTATTTGGGACTCTTCATCAGTACGCATCCACCGGGGATTGAACCCAGGAATTTCTGGTTACAAGGCGAGCTCTTATACCTGAAATCCTATAACCAATCAACCAAATCCCTTCAAACCAATACTTGAATAAACTATGTTAGTTCAATAGTTCAGAATGCTGGACATTAATTATTGAAACAGCCTAATCGGTCGTTCATTTTACACCACTTGTAGGACACTTTGTCATTCTGTAAAGGTGGTAATTAGTGGAATTATAAGTGCAGCAAATTTAGTTGTTCTCTGATCAAAAACTTGATTCCCATTTCCTTTCCCTGTATCCGTGACTCACTGGTTTCAACGTAGGAATTTGCACCAGTTTGAGTTGCCAATCTCCTTCCATGCAGCACACAAAGAAAGAGAAAGAAGTAACTTCCTTCAGATTTCTGTCATTGATGGTGACGGATGCTTGTTGTTGTTGATTGGGTACCTTCATCACTTCTGTCTTCTCTCTTTATGTTCACTGAAAGTCTAGTTGTAACGACAGAAGGCAAGATTCAGGCAACAGATTGTTTATTAATGAAATCAACACATATTTATAGATTCTCGTGTACATTATTGTTAGCTGACAAACACAGTTTTCTGATTGGTTGTTTCTCACTAAAAGTTAATCTTTCATCTATTTGTGACTGTTTCTTGAATGTCAGATCATCTATCTGCTAATTGTTCCGCCTACGCAAAGTCTGCTGTCCGTCTTTGATCTTATTTTCATATGACTAATATTTGAGACATAAACATTGACGTCAATTACTGTCTACCAACTTTGGCTAGCAGCCATCTCTCACCACATAGTCACCACTGCTTCTTTTGCTAAATTGTCGGTTGTCATCTGTAGACCTTCGAGCTTAGGCATAAATCGTACGCGAAGTCCGACGTGTTCTTGTCTTGTCCTAATTTAATTTATGCTAATTACTAGTGATAACCAGACTGACAGTAAACCAATCAATATTATCACATGATGTATAAAACTTGGTCACTGCAGTGGTGTGTAATTCCATATATTAATTTGTTTATTAGATACATCACACACAGACAGTGGAACAGCATTATTTACTGGATGACGTTTCGAACATAATTTATTGAGCATAATGATATCAAGCATCTACACCATTGGCGCCACACTGTCGTGTTACTCTCCACTGTAGTTGCGCGATCTCTCGTAAAGCACGCAAAAGTACCGATACGTAATTATATATACATATTTTGGCTATCTAATTATTGCGCTGATTTGGCTTACTAACTGTTCGCTGCTCCACTTTGAATAAGTACTCTTAATAGACAGTACGTACGCTAGGCCCTAAAGTGGAACCCGAATGGAACTGACCATCCGACGGTGATTCGGAGGAAGTTGTATGAAGAGGAAATGAGAGCTCATGGAGTCGATTAGACTGAGACCGCAGAACACAATGTAGAACTCTATGTTCCACGTGGGACCTAGGTGTCTGGTAATAATGAATAGACAGTTGCAGCGAAGAAAATTTTCTTTTCGACGAAGTCATCATCTAGGCTGTACATTCGTGCATTTATATCAAATGGATGGGAAAGTTCCAGAATAATTACTGGTTAGGGGTTAAATTATTAAAAAAAACGAGGATGGGTAAAACCCAAACAAAGTAGCATAATACTAAGAAGATTGACATTGTGCAATTGGGGGTTAGAAATGTAAAAATGACAAAATATACAGGATGTTTGGATAAAAAACTAGTGTGATGAATAATAATTTATGCAATCAAGGATTAAATATGTAGAAATAGTAAAATGACAAAATAAACAGGAAGTGTGGATATGAAAATATGGTAGTGTAGACAGGGACTAAGAAAACTTAAAATAACATGAATAAACAGGAAGTTTAGATAAGAAAGGCGATGGGATGGTCATAATAAAAAAATTTACCTGTTTACGATGGCCATGGCAGGGACAGGGGTTGGACGTATTTCTTTTGGATACAAAGAGTGGGTTTGAGTTTTTGGATAGCTAACGCCTCGGCTATGCCCAAATATCTTGATTTCACTCCCTTTGACAGGTTTGATTGAATCTTGTATATTACTTTGAAGGACTTTTCGAAAGGCGCTGATTGTCTTGAGTTGACCAGATGTTCTGTCACTGAACTGTATACACGTTTTTGCTCTCCTTTTACTAGCCAGGCTGGGTAGTGTTCACGAGCGCGTTTTCCAAGTCGGTGCATGGCACGGCCGATGTACTCAGCTCCACAAGAGCAAGTAAACTGGTATATGCACATTCAGGTGGCCCAATGCGACAGCTTGTCTTTCGCGTTCTGGTTGAACAGTTTCTTGCAGGAAAACGTTAGTCGTAGGCTTGTGGCGAAGTATGTTTTCCTCGGCCATTCGGGGAGGCGTTTACGAGGGATTTCTGCTTCAGTATCACCTTCGAATTCTAGATTAAGCAGAAGTATTTTCTTTGGGACGGATTGGACTTGTTCGGAAGTCTTCTTAGGTTTGAGATTCTTGTCTATGAACCTAGGCGGGAAACCGTTTTCCATCAGGGTTTTTCGGAGATTACGCAGTTCTTCTTCGATCACTTCCTCGTTGCATATCTTCCGAATCCTCGAGGAAAGAGCGTATATCAGGTTCCTTTTTCTGCTTAGGGGCACGAAGCTTTGAAAGTTGATGAATTGTCCATTCCATATGGGCTTTTTCTATATGGACCTTTTCAAAGAGTTGTTGTCATTTCTTGTCAGATGGACGTCCAGGAAGTGGAACATTCCGTCGGATTTGATTTGAAGTGTTCTGCACTGTCGTATGAAATCGGGACCAGATCATTCGTCTGACTAATCAAATTCTCGAATTGTACTTTGGTGTTCAGTTCATTTACTTTTGATGATGCATCACAAAATTTTGGTCCGAGCGACAACAGTTGCATTTGAATCGGTGAAAGTGAGACATCAGAAAAATTGAATACATTTTCTCGGGACAAGATAGGAAAGCTGTTTCCTTGGTGACTGATTTTAGGCTTTGTTTGAGTTTCGTGATGATATTTGCCTTTCTCTTCTCTGAGACTTTATTGGCGTAGTGTTCAACAGTTAAATCATAAAGAACGTGGGAGCTCATTGAGACGTTTTGTTCAAGTTCAGCTAATCTGGATCGAACGGCATCAATATGATTCTGGGTGTGTCTTCTGAGCGTGCGAGAATTGGGAGATGTATGGTTTCGTCTCAGATTTTTCCAGAATGCTTTCGGGTATTCATGCTTATCCAGAAGGAAATCTTCGCATTCGCTTCAGCAAGCTTGACGGACAAACGTAGAAACTTGTTCAGTTTTTTTACCGTCGAACGGTCCTTGCTCGTTTTCAAATCACGGAATATACACATTTGTTCATAGGGAATAAAAAGATAGTTGCAGCGAAGAAAATTTTCTTTTCGACGAAGTTTCTTATCCAAACATCCTGTCTATTTTGTTATTTTTACATTTCTAACCCCCAATTGCACAATGTCAATTTTCTTAGATATTATGCTACTTTGCTTGAGTTTTACTCATCCCCCTGTTTTTTTTAATAATTTAACCCCTAACCGGAAATTATTCTGGAACTTTCCCATCCATCTGATATAAATACACAAATGTACAGCCTAGATGATGACTTCGTCGAAAAGAAAATTTCCTTCGCTGCAACTGTCTTTTTATTCCCTATGATCAAATGTGTATATTCCGTAATAATAAATAATAATGTATCGTCCGAATACATCAACATAGCAATCTCCTAAAAGTCTATCCAGTCCCTTTCCGTCCTATGTCCTCCACCTTTAACCTAGATGATCCCGAATGACTCTAAACAGTATCGTCATTATCACACTTTGTAATGATGGCATATTTTTATTCTTAGTAGAATTTGACATTGTGGTCAGAGTAATAATTCCGCCTGTCTACTCATTCACACCTACACTATCCGCTTATGTGTCTTCAATCGCCAACTGCTTTAATGCTGTAACAACTTGCGTGATTTTGTTATTAGCGCTATTTCGGTGATATTTATTTACCTAATTAATATATGTGTAAAACTTGGGCACTGTGGTAGTAAGTAATTCCATATTAGTTTGTTTATTAGGTATATCACACACACAGTGATGAAACAGTATTATTTACTGGATGACGTTTCGAACAAAATTTATTGTTCATAATCATATCAATTGTGATCACACGACTTTGAAACTTGAGTTTTTTTTGGCTTTCTTTGTTTTCTCCTATTTGTCGTCGGTGAGGTAGTAGAATTTTCCAGATATCTGGGACAGGTGATGAATCATTCCTATTACATGTATTTGCAGTTAATTCGATAAACAAAGCTTCCGTTACCAATCAATCTCTCCCTATACCCTGTGACATTAGATTTTAAAACTGTCATCCTACCCCATCCTATTGTATGGTTGTGTGTAACTGCATGTAGTGAGTGCTATAGCTGAACTATTCTCTAGATTTATTATCTTATTCGGGTCAACCAATCTAGATTTTGCTAGGTTGTTATGCTCGGCTAGTCTGACTGCCCCTGTTCTACTAGTTTGACCTATGTATTTGACCACCTGACAATCATCGCAGGCAGGGTATTAGATAAACTAAACTGTTTTGTTTGAAAGGCTCTACAGAATCCTTTAACCGACAAAGCTTGTTTCTAATTGAGTTTGTGAGTTTGAATGCCGTTTTAATTCCTGCCTCGGAAGCCTTACGCAGAATTCTTAACAAGGCAGGAATTAAAACGGCATTCAAACCCACAAACTCAATTAGAAACAAGCTTTGTCGGTTAAAGGATCCTGCAGAGCCTTTAAAACAAAACAATTTAGTTTATCTAATACCCTGCCTGCGATGATTGTCAGGTGGTCAAATACATAGGTCAAACTAGTAGAACAGGGGCAGTCAGACTAGCCGAACATAAAAACCTAGCAAAATCTAGATTGGTTGACCCGAATAAGATAATAAATCTAGAGAATAGTTCAGCTATAGCACTCACTACATGCAGTTACACACAACCACACAACATTATGGGATAGGATGACAGTTTTAAAATCTAATGTCACAGGGTATAGGGAGAGATTGATTGGTAACGGAAGCTTTGTTTATCGAATTAACTGCAAATACATGTAATAGGAATGATTCATCACCTGTCCCAGATATCTGGAAAATTCTACTACCTCACCGACGACAAATAGGAGAAAACAAAGAAAGCCAAAAAAAACTCAAGTTTCAAAGTCGTGTGATCACAATTGATATGATTATGAACAATAAATTTTGTTCGAAACGTCATCCAGTAAATAATACTGTTTCATCACTGTGTGTGTGATATACCTAATAAACAAACTAATATGGAATTACTTATTTGCATAAGTAGTAAGGCTCTAATCGACCTGATAATTGGCAAAAAGTACTTCCTGTGAACAAATAATAAAATGTATTGAAATCTTTAGCCACAGGCAGCTCAATAAATATATTAAAGAAGGCACATTCCATTCCATTAGATTTATAACTCAAGGGTATATATATTAACACCCTCAGTCCATCTACTGTCATATAGTGCTAACATTCTTTCAACTCGTAATAAGCAACATATATTACAATTTGAATGAAGATTTTATCAAGAACCGACTACGCTAAGAGAATCATTGGAATCCAGGGATCTACTGGACAACTGCTTCGTCCTTGATTGCGACTCTTCTTGAGTGGCAATCCAAGCTTCGACACCAGTGCGTTAGTCTTTCAACTACTGTGTTGGTAAACAAAATGACCCATACATTTGAACTTTTATTTAAGAAAAAAAAATAATTAAACATAGAATATCCTTTTAGATAATTTCCTCTTCCGGGTCTATTATTATATATATGCTTATATACATAGAATATTCTAGATTAGTAGTCAATAACAATATTAGTGTTTCTTAAATAATATCGATTTGTTAAGTAAGATCAATGGAATTACAGTTCATTAAAGATGCTTAAATTATAATAATATTATTAACAGTAAAGATATAATAGCAAATAGAATATCAACTAAAATTAAGGAAATTTCTCCGAACAATTGACGATCATTCGAATTTAGATGGTCAAGGTAAGGACAGTGTCTGAACTAGCTTCTTTTGGACACATAAATTAGGCTTCTTAACGTGGATCCCAACGGCCTCAGCAATATTTAGTAAACGAACTCTTAAGGTGAAATTGGGATTTGTTGGTATGCGGTAAATTACTCTGAAAGCATCGTTGACATCAATCTTGTGTTCTGTATCCACAAGATGAGATAGAAAAGCACTACGAATGGATTTTGTTTATCCTTTACTTAACCACGCGGGGTGTAGAGCCAGAAGAGAAAATTATGCAAAAGGATATTTTTTGCTGAATTATTTTGTTAATTTAACTTTTACGAGCTCAGCCACGGATTTATATCAGTTAGAGAACCATTGAAAACCAGGGAGTACTGGACAGCTGTTGTTTCATCCTAGTCTGGGAATCATCGGCAATAGGCACTTACCGCCAGGACCTTCGGGTTAAAAGGCAAGCTCGTATTCCATTCAGCCACTGGGACCCGAATCAATGACCAGCCCATGAATCCCAACTTCTACCAGTTCGTGATTTAGTGCGACCACCAACCAATGTCATCGGTGGGACATCTATCCTCACACTTGACTGGTTGGACCTCACTGGTCACGACTTCTTACTAGAACTCCAGGAAACGCTGTCCTCTAGCCAAGTCACTTCTGTCAATTCGCAATATAGAGCTACTGTCAAATCAACGATATGGGTGAATATCCGCTTCACCTTCTTCCATATTATTTTTTTTAACTGCAATATTGAAATCCTTATTTTCACCAAGTGATAGACAGGTCAACCGGATTAGTTCATGTCTCATGTAGTTTACGTACTTTGTTTTCCAAAAGGTTGGGTGAAGTAAAGCACAAAATTAACTAGTCAGATCTATCGAATTAGTAATTTACTTATAGTCAACAATTGCAAATCCTACTGCAAAAATGGTTTTAAACACCTCGGAACTTAACTGAATTGCCTATACTGTTTGATCAAAGATACACTAGAACATAAGGAGTCCAGCATAAGTACATACACTGTGTTATTATTATTCCCTCGGGTTCCGAGTAGGGGGCTTCAGCAGCATATCTCCATTTCACCTTATTCTTTTAGCTGACCCTACGACTGCGTATACGGTTTATCCTCTATGTCACCCTCGTTTTCATGCCCGATACGTCCCTTCGCCCTCAGATTCCATTCTAGGGCTTGGCACGTGGCTTTACTCAATTGTCTTCTCAGGTTATATTCAATCTATCTTCATTTCCGTTTACATATTTTTCTGGTTGAGTTGTTGGCAGAGTGTTCCTTACATACACTGCATAGGGCATTGATACTAATTCCTGCCCTCTAAGTCCATTCGTACTTCCATGGCAGAAGAAGCATCAAAGATAGGCCTTCAAGTGAACATAGAGAAATCAGAGGTGATGATGGAGATTGCTGGCCAAAAGCAACAACAATCAGTATAAATGGTAGAAATTTGAAAGAAGCAACCTCCTTTACCTACCCAACTGGGTAGCATTATTTCAACTACAGGCGGAACTGACGAGGATATCAAAGCAGCAAGGATCGGTAAAGCAAGGCAAGCCTTCATTACTCTCAAGTTTGTGTGGTGGTCAACAATACTCAGCATGAAAACAAGATGCGGATTTTCAACTCCAATGTGAAGTTAGTCAGTGCTACTATATGGATCAGAGACTTGGCGCCACATCACGAAGAACACTTCGAACAAACTACAGACCTCCATCAACAGCTGTCTTCGCCCAATACTCAGGTGGCTGGTCAGAAACGTTCAGCAACAGGAATCTCTGGCAATGAGCGAACCAACCAACCAGGAATCGATTGTGCCATAATTAAGCAGGAAGAAATGGAGGTGGATGGGCCACACTCTGAGAAAACCATCAAGTGACATCACTAGACTAGCCCTCGAGTGGAACCCGAACGGGAAGCGGTGAGTCAGTCGTCAGTGGGTGGGTGACATGGACAAGATGAAAGCATTTGAGCAGACATGGAGCCAGGTGAAAACGTTGGCAGAGAACCAAACGCAATAGTGACGTGCGGCTGAAGCTCTATGTTCCTCTAGGAACTAAAGGAAACGATAATAATAATAAATAGTGTGTAAAATGTGCACAAATTCTCAATTACTATCATCAGCATAGCTATACATATATATTTTTTCTTTATACAAATTTACACACTTTGTTTATTACATATACGACCATTATATGTGGAAGCAATTTGTAAGAGTTCTTTGCCAATAGTTTGTTCACTGGTTAAATTATCATGAGTCCGTGGAGTGAATATATCGCTTAATTCACGAAATGTCATAGCAATTCGTCTAGTTGGTATATCTGACCGTCTGATTTCATGTTGCCATAAATATCGTGCTGGTCCACTGACTACAACTAACGAGCGTCTATCCAGTCGTACACGTATACAAATCTACAAACAAACAAAAAATATGAAGAGAAAGTGTACATGTACACTGCAGTTATTTAATCAAGTGGGCAACTTTTATCAAGATGAGTAGAATAAATGTATCCTGCTGGAGAGTGAGCATTACTCACACGAAATGATTGACTGGGGATGTTAACGTACAACTTTGTATATATATGTGTGCATCAGTTCAAGTTGCCAATATACAAAAAGGACACACACGTGAAAGTTGGCTGGAAAAAGAATGGCCAATTTCCGACTCTGGATTCGACATAGAACTTGCCACCGAAGTGCTGCAGTTCGAGTTGCCACGTCCCAAATACCACACAAAGGTAGACAAGAAAATGAGTGTAGAGAATCAATAGAGTTTTGACAAGCATAGGAATGAAACAGAGTGAGTAATGGTAGAAAGGAATATGAAAGATTACAGAGACTGAATACATCTGCGTAAGCCATTGACAACGATTTTGAGCCATGTCACCTATTGTCTCCAGCCATTGATTCTTAGAGTCCCGAGGGCGGGCCCCAACCCGGAAGTCTGCATCTCCCTCCCTACCTGACTCAGTTTAACTGTCAAGGATTTCATGGATTGATGAGGCCATGTTTTTGTTTGGCCGCCACTTACTCTTTTCCAACCTGCACCTATATCAGCTAGTAATGCCCGTCCGTCGGGGGAGGCGATGGTTAGGCATGCGCAGAACGTGACCTAGCCATCTCAATCTATGTAACTTTATAGTCTCGTCGATTGATTTTCCCTCTTTGCCCAACACTCTACGCCTAACGTCAACATTACTTACCACCTTATTATACCATCTAACGTGAGAAAGAGATCGTAGACATCTATGATCAAAAACAGTCAACCTTTTCATGTCCTCAACTCGTCTTGGCCATGTTTCAGAGCCATAGAGGAGAAGGACGGAGCGAACTGCTGAGCAGTACACACACGTCCCTTGGTTGATAGCCGGATGTCACGCCTACGCCAGAGGCGTACTAACTGAACTACTTAGATTGAATTCACTAAACTTAAAGTAAAACACTAGATTTTTGGAAGTTGTTTGACTTACACCCGTTGCAGCAAGTTAGTAAACTGTGTAGTGACGACACTGCTCAACAGATAGCTGATAACATTGACATGGTGGTGAGACTTGCATGTCATGAAGATCCGACCACCTATACTCACTGGAACTAATGTTTCATGCCAGAAGGATCATTTGGTTAGCCAGTTAAACTAAAAGCAATTACCATCATAATTTAAACCATCCTCATCATGCTGGCACTCTGAGGATGAAATCACACTGCTGCCGAATAAGAATGTAAGCGCAGCAATATGTCTCCCTCAGAGGATAAGCAAGCCAGCCATGCTGCCTCACCACACTGTCGGGATGGATGGTTGGTTAAAGTTAACCCCCGAAAAGTGTATATCCGGATTTACCTCCTCGCGGTCCGTAATCGATGACACGGTAAGATCATCGCATGAGGACACAATTCCAAAAAACCACCTTAAATATTTGTCTCTCCTGGATTCTGCATTCATGTAACAAAGTTTTTTTCTCTTTCCCTAATTTCAAGAAGAAATCACCTTCCACGGGGTGAGAGCAACAACCCTTGCATCAGCGTACAAATCTTTCCTAAATAGTAACACATTAATTCATTCGTACTTAAGTGGATCCACTAAATAAACTCTTATTGGAACAAAGCAAGAACTACAGTTTTAGCAGAATAAATTGGTACCATCTTTTATTTCGTTGCCTTCTCGTCAGCTGCTCACAGGGTAAAGACATTATTAAATATCACTAGCCATAGCCTATCCTGCAGCTAAGCTGGTTCCCGTCTATCGAACAACTTGCTCTTTGGTGGAATCAAAAATTGATAGATATCATTCATATGCTGTTAACTTCAACTGTATATACGAATTTACATGTATCTGTGGGAGCAGTTACATTGGAAGGACAGAAAGAAGAAGGGCATATCTACGATTTTCTCAACATGTACCTACAAAAATCTTACGTCTCCAGTGGGGAACAAATGCTTTAAACAGTGCCATCGCCAGGCATCTCCTCGACACGGGTCATGAGGTGGACGTCGAAAAGTCGTTCAAAATTATCAATAGGCAAAAGAGCTCAATTCTCCTCAAGTTTGCTGAAGCCATTTCCATCAATCGCCTGAAACCTGATTTGTGCGTCCAGAAAGAAGCGGTTATCAGTCTTTCTTTGCCCTGGTAACTGGATATTTTCATCTCTCTTTCATCTGAATGCGTAATGCTGAAAAGTTTCCATTGTGTATGATTATTATTGTTCGGAATAGTGTTTAATATTACATATATATATTATTGTATGCGTATATTGGTCGATTGATTTTTGTTTAAAATGAACTCTGTGCAAGTATGTTAAAATTGTTTTTGTAGATATATTTAATAGTGTCTTCGCTTTGTAAGCAGCTGACGAGAAGGCAACGAAATAAAAGATGGTACCACTTTATTCTGCTAAAACTGCAGTTCTTGCTTTGTTCAAATTCATTAAGGGGAATCAATGTATCAAAATCTTATTTGAACAAATTTTGCACACAATTTGAGTGTTTATCATATACAAGACTTCCGAAATATCTCTTCACCTACTAATTATCCTTTAATGAGTAGTGTGGAATAAATTAAGAAAGGTATTTATTATTATAATTATTTCCTTCACGTTCCTAGTGGAATATAGGGCTTCAAGCTAGTGGCTTGAAGTTTCTGTAGCAGTGTTCATTTTACAGGATGGGGTTGCTAGCCTCATGCCCAACCTTTCCTATTCACCAGCATTATTTCTTTCTTAGCGAGGTAAAGGAGTGCGTCGACCGGGGATCGAACCCCGGACCATGTGCATGGTCGGCGAGCGTCCTAACCAATATGCCACCGACGCATAAATTAAGAAAGGTATAGTGTATTTTAATTGATGCTTGAAACATTCTACCACGTATGTATATGTACATCAATGTTACCATGACATCTCCAAGAGGCAGTTAAATAGTAATCCCCTGCACTCATATTTTGCATTATTCTGTAAGTAAATAAAGCAGCATTTTCGCGTGTGTGTGATATCCTCGTCAATATAGAAAATATCCCCATTTAGACATTTGGAAAACAGAAAGATTGAGCGAAGAAATATTGACTTTTCAATTAGATCCTCTTCTCTGGTTCTACTCTAATATATATAGCATATTTACAATACACAACAATTTACCAAACAAGTGGTGTGTGTCTACCAGTTTGACTGCAGCTTCGGAGCCAGCTACATTGGGCGTACAACTAGGCAGTTTCATCGTCGTATTTCCGAACATCATCCAACATGGTTAAGCAAGGGATAAACAAGATCTATTCGTAGATAGCTCTATTTAGCACACCTTGTTGATAATGAGTATAAGGTTGACGTTAATACTGCATTTAAAATTATTTATCGCATTCCAACCAATCTTAATTTTGCTCTACGAGTTCGTCTTCTACATACCTGCAGGTGAAGCAATAGGAATCCACCTGAAGAAGCCAGACCTGTGTGTTCAAAAGAAATTTGTGCAGCCACTTTCCTTGCCTTGGCCATCGTTACATGAATGTGTAAACCGGACTACTTCGCTCCCCTCCCCCTAAACCTTTAAAATTATAATTGTCCAAATTATTTTATTTTTATTTATTTTGACCACTTCATCTTTAATTACGTGTTATCCTTGTAAAATTAATTTATTCTATCCATTTCTACCTTTTAAATTTGCATTGATTTTCTTCGTTAATTATCAACCCATTGACATTTTGACACTGACTAATTATTGTGAACAAACATATCAGTGCCACTTGATTGGTAAATTGTTGTGTATTGTAAATATGCTATATATATTAGAGTAGAGCCAGAGAAGAGGATCTAATTGAAAAGTAAATATTTCTTCTCTCGCTCAATCTTTCTGTTTTCCAAATATCCTCGTCAGATGAAAGACTATGGCATAGTTCAGATAGGAAAGACTTCAACAAGACACTTACTTACACTTGTAGGTAGGTTTCACAGTTTAGGTAATCACCACATGTACCTTTGTTGTTTTTTTCATACTGAATTTTACAAACGACTGACAAGACAACGTAAAGATTACACGAGTCATGTGACTGAGAGAGCAACCTGCACGTCTTGTTTACACCTGAGAGCAAAATTAACCAGTCTAACATTTACAGGGTGTTAATTATGTTAGAGAGAGAGAGAGTTTATGGCATTCCACCAATCGATGCAACCTGACCTTGTTTCTCGTGGTTATTGATTATTTTGATGTAAACGCCCATTACCTGGGATTGACCCTGGATCAGTGTCGTAAATGTGATTCACATCAATAGCTTTGGTACGTCATCTTTTCTTGCGTAGTTGTGTTGTTTCCTCTATATTTTAGGAACAGATAGAGTTTACGTTCAGTCACCTGAGTTTTAGACTATAGTGAGGCTTACACTCTGTATCATCAGTACTGATAGTGACGAGTAAAGTCTGTAGACAAATTTAATTCTACAGAGAGGTTCAGTTCAAAACCATTTGACTAGGGGCCCAACCGAAAGCTGCTACCTGGACGTGGTGGTCGGGCTTGAACACCGCAATGATCCAACAAGCTATACTGGCTGAGACTTATGTCGCTTGAGGTCCTACCATGCCAGAAAGGTTGTTTAGATAGCGGTCAGACAAAAAGCAGTTACCCAATCCAATGCTATGACTCAAAGTAAATCACAAAATATCATGCCGGATCGGTCGGGGCCCGGATTAACAACTACTGCGCTTCCTGCTGCCGTGTCACAGGGCAGAAGTGATAAATATGCTACTGAGACACACCAAACAAGAAAGAACAAACAAAAACAGGCCGCGTGTGACCGGCCTCAAGCAGTTGTCCCTTGGGCTTTGCGGTCAGGCAACCAAATTCCACGGTGTGGGCAGCCGGGAAGTAACAATCGCCCTCACAATCCGAAATTTCACTAGGGGTGGCAATAGTAAAGAATAGACACCAACTTCAAACGACCTTGAAACAACCAATCACATTCTTCCAGGTTGAAAGTAGCATTTAATTAATAAACAAGTACATTTATGATACGTACATGTAATAAAAATCAATTATACAGGGTATATGTCTCTAATATGCTGCAAAATCTGGTCTCAATTTCTTATAGGAGTGGCTGTAGACATATCAAACCTATATCGATACAAAAACTCATCTAAATGGCTATATACCATATCATTTCGGGAACCATTTCCCATCCTAATACGTTGTTTTCAGGTGGACCCAGAATCATTCAATGAAATTTCTGTGGGATCCAGTTATAGGATCCACTAATTAAGAAGAATGGTTGACTTTATGATGAATATAACCTAGTGATTATAGTTACGAATAACCTCTCCACTCATCTGTGTGAATGGTAGTGCCTCAGAGAACTAGTCGTTCTTATAATTTTTTTATTTTTATTTTGATTACAGCTTGATGCCACACCGTATTTTCAGTACAAGTATGGAATTTTCAGCATGGATATCGGTAGCCCAAATTTTGCAGGCCGACCATAGATATCGGGTGTACGTCGGCAGGGGATCGAACCCCGGACCATGTGGATGGTCGGCGAGAGTCCTAACCACTGTGCCACCGACGCAAATCAGCATTTCTGTTTGGGGTGTGTTATACAAACCCTTTTCGAAGATATTTATGTTGTACAGTCCCAGCACCCAAACATGATTTGCTCTCCTCCAACCGCGATCCATCCTTTCGTCCAATAAGTACTATTTCGTCAATATGAACAACGACACCATTGACCCATTGACCTTTGTGACAAAATATCCCTACAGTGCTGGTACCATTACACTGTTAACATTTCAGTATTCTCTGTTTCTGCACCTGTAGCAGATACTGGTCGCTTCAGTAGCGAGTTACGCAATATTTTGCTAAGGAAGAGTTTTGATTTCGAGAAGAAAGTATCTAAAAAATCACCATAAATCACCACGACTTACCAACTCTTACAGGCTTTCTCATATAACAGTGGTTGCATCTGAATGCATAACCATCAATAGCCCGGTAATACTTTCGCATTATTTCATTATCCCTCCCTATCACAACCGATTTTCCACACCAAAGTCAAAAACTAAATCTGGTTAAGACTTGCAGAGAAGGTTATGAACAGTATCCAATTGCTGTAAACTGAGCAATCTGATTGGTTGATTCAAGGTCATCTGACTATGGTGTTTCTTCTTTACTCTTACTCTAGACTCAGATGAGAAACTATTCACAGCAAGACAATCTAGTACAGAATTTAGTCACATTCATCAGTGAAATTGGCTTTAAAAGCGCAAAAAGTTGGTTATCTCCTTATATGTTTGATTTCGCAACTATGTTTCACTGAGATTAGCAATCAAATTCCCCTTATCTTTAAAGTATATATATATATATAAATATATATATATATACATAGAAAAGAGAAGGCGTTCAGCAAAGTTACTCTTTTCGGCGATAACATTCTCAAGCTGCACAAACCGTAAATACGTATTTTTCTGGATTGCTTGGGAATGGACGTTCAGGGTCTCTCGTCGGCTTCAGACTTTTAATAAGGTTTGACTTGACATTCTCACATTGTTTCTGTGCAACTTCTTCGACATATTCTTGGAACGATTGGCGTAGTTCTTGGGCTCAATCGTGGACTGCGTGAGCTCGTAAGCTTACTGCTCCCAAGAAACTTCTATATTTGAATCTACAATTCAACGGAGATTCTTCAGCAGAAATACTGAGAAACCGCCTGTGCCTTTCACTAAAGAAAACCTTCTTCGCAGCTGAACTCAGACTAACTTTCTCTACGAAACCAATGATTCGCACGAACGTGAAGGATAAGCTTCCACAATCAATGTGCATCTACCAATTCACCTACTCATGTGGAGCTAGGTATGTCGGCCGTACCCAGCGTTTGCTATCCAAACGAATCAGCGAACACTTACCTTCATGGTTTTATAAAGGAGAAAGAAGATCCCCCCCGCCACGGCTCCATCCTAGAACACTTGATCGAATCCGGACACCAAGCAAACCCACAAAACGACTTCTCAGTTATCTACACAATACGTGGGAATCTTGCCAAAAGAGTACGAATTAAACTTCTTCAAACTGCAGAAGCAATGGCAATTCACATATTGAATCCTGAACTCTGCATACAAAAGAAGTTTGTTCAGTCACTAAATCTACAATGGTCCTGATCTATCTTAACACCAAATACGTAATTTTGTCTTACCTCTTTCTTCTTTGTTTGTCTGTTTCTTAATTGCATTATTTTCTACCCCCACCCTCTATTAAATCTCTACCCTCATGACGACTGTTGCTAACTCCATTTTCGTTTACTTTTAAGTGAACTCTACTCAGATTATTAACTTAACTCTCATTCACTTTCAAGTGAATTCTACTCAGATTATTAACTTGACTCTCATTCATTTTTCATTGAACCCCATCAATTAGATTACGTCGCCCAACCTACTTTTGTAATTTTATTTTAGTTTCTAACTGATTAACGCTTTCTAAATTACGTAATTTTTTGTCAAAAAATTAACAATTGCATTAACACATCTTTGGAAATATTCCTTTTGTTGCCAAGATAAATTACTATAAATTTGCGGTTTGTGCAGCTTGAGAATGTTATCGCCGAAAAGAGTAACTTTGCTGAACGCCTTCTCTTTTCTATGTATATATATATAATATATATATATATATATGTATATAATTCCTCTTCATTCAGATTATGTGCCTGAGATACCATTAGGACTGCTTATAAAAAACTGTCTTCTGTGAATAGTGTAGTTAATTCTACCTTACGAGAGACTTTTTTCGAATACAAACTCATTTTTCAAAAAAAAACATCCATATTAATGTTATCACCAAATTTATAAACTTTTTTCTTAAGGAATGTTGCATCCCAAATATGATTAACAAAATACAGAGATATGTAACCCAGAAATCGATACATTTATCGATTATTTTCAATTGCTATAAATTCATACCAATGCAGTGACGATGATAGCATTTACCACAATGATGAATAAATAGATGATGTTAGTTTGACTGCACACTAGTCGGCGTTCAAATTATACAATACCGTCCCTTACAGGAGGTCAATTGCAAGCCCGAATATCTAGCTCAGTGGTAACGTCTGTGACTGCATCACAAACTGGATGATGAGAGTTTGAATCTCAGCAGGGACACGAGTCCCTTCAAGGTTGCAGACACGCCTTGCTGACGACTGCCAACTAGTAGCACGCAACCTAGATCCAAGGTTTCCCCTGTCGATTGTCTCTAATCATCTAACATTCAACAATTCAAAGTTGATGTTAGCGTTAAGTTACGTACGACCAAGTTGGTCATAGAAATACCAGTGAAACTTATAATAATAATTCGGAAACATTTATTTCCTAATAGGAATTTATAACAAACAACAAAGGTTAATAAAGCAGGATTTAACGAATTCATCAGACCCCGGCAGAACTCTTCAGCCGAATATTCTACATACGGGGATACATATATGTATATATTTAATAGTGGAAATACATTGGGAGATATAAGACTGATAGGCAAATAAACTACTTTGAATTAATCATGTAAAACAACACGTGTGAATGGATTTTCAGATCATGTTCAAATAGATAAGGAGTAAAGAGTATGAGACATTAAAATTAAGATAGAATGAATTACGGTTTAATTACCTTAAATAAACAATTAGTTGTCAGTGAGTGAAAGAACATGAATATATTAAGAATTGCAAACTAAACTCTTATTATTACTATTTCTGATTCATTTAAAACTATCTTTTCTGTCTGTCTGTCTGGATTCAACATAGAACTTGGCACCGAAGTGCAGCAGTTCGAGTTGCCACGTTCCAAATAGCACACAAAGGTAGACAAGAAGATGAGTGAAGAGAATCAATAGACTTTTGACAAATATAAGAGTGAAACAGAATGAGTAATGGTAGAAAGGAATATGAAAGATTACAGAGACTGAATACATCTGCGTAAGCCATTGACAACGATTTTGAGCCATGTCACCTATTGTCTCCAGCCATTGATTCTTAGAGTCCCGAGGGCGGGCCCCAACCCGGAAGTCTGCATCTCCCTACCTACCTGACTCAGTTTAACTGTCAAGGATTTCATGGATTGATGAGGACATGTTTTTGTTAGGCCACCACTTACTCTTTTCCAACCTGCACCTACCTATATCAGCTAGTAATGCCCGTCGGGGGAGGCGATGGTTAGGCATGCGCAGCACGTGACCTAGCCATCTCAATCTATGTAACTTTATAGCCTCTTCGATTGATTTTCCCTCTTTGCCCAATACTCTACGCCTAACGTCAACATTACTTACTTTATTATACCACCTAACGTGAGAAAGAGATCGTAGACATCTATGATCAAAAACAGTCAACCTTTTCATGTCTTCTAACTCGTATTGGCCAATGCAATTCTAATAGTATATATATCCCTGTATGTAGAGTATTCAGCTGAAGAGCTCTGTCGAAATTTGATGAATTCATTAAATCCTGTTTCACTAACCTTTGTTGCTTGTTATAATGGATTTATTGTTTTATTCACAATATGGCAAGCTACTCTTTGCCAACGGAAAATTCGTCAAGCAGGTAGCACTGTCAGACTTCACATAAAATAGGTGAGGTGTAGAAGCATGTGTATCGGTGGTAGAACTGTCGTCAACCATTTAGGTGAGGGCCGACTCCAGGCCACATTCATGAATCTGGCTTAGCTATTAATAAGGCCGGGAAAAAAATAGGGAAGGTTAGATGTGAGGGTTACAATCCTGACCCCACCCCCTCCACATCCAGCAAACAAAAACAACACCATCGCTAACACTGAAACTGATAGCTTGAAGCCAGAACTCAAGAGAGAATGACTGCTGAATTACGCAAAAAAAATGAGATTGTAATCTACTTCCAAACAATCAATGAATACTAAAACTCACCGTATTATCTGTTAATATCTCTCTTGATAAACATGATTGAATACGTTGAATTTCGTCATTTATCCCGTTTACAATAATATCATTTGAAGGGAGTGTAAAAGTTAGGCAAGTTGAACCGCATAAATTAAGCGTCACCAGTCGTTCACCCCATAACCATGAATCATCAAAGTGAGGTACAATACAAGCACCACGATCTGATCTATATTCTAAATTGCATAATTCCACTGGAAGAAATTCTTGACCAGGAGGTATTTTTTCTTTTAATTGATTATTGTATCGAGTAATAAGAAATTTAGAATATGCGGGTAAACCGCGAAATTCACCAACATGAACTTTTTGTCGTTTAAAATTTACTTTAGGTCCATAATCCTAAAAATGTTAAATATAAGTGGGTAGGTAGTTAGGTAGGTAGATAAGTTGAATGATTGACAAGGGGTTTCAACATTGAACTTTTCACAGAAGTGAAACAGTTTAGTTTTCCATACTCCAAGTTGTACATACATACACAAGAGACATCAACCATCATGTTGATGACACAAAACAGACCAGAGATTCATAAAATACAATCATTCTAGGCTAATTTAAACAAGTGCAAGTCAATACTAAATCACAAAACTAGTTATAGCGCACGTACACATACACTAAGTCAACAAATCATTCGTGTAACCTTAAAGCACTTCACTACTTTATGAACAGTACTAATAATAATAATAATAATAATAATAATTTGCTTTATTCCAGAAACAGTACTAGTGGTACAGTGTGGAACTTTCAGCACATATCTACAATATTTGCATCTAATTTTATCTAACATTTAAAATAAGTATTAAACAAACAAAAAAAAAATAAATCTGAAGACACCAACAGCAAAAAAAAACGGGATAAACACAGAATAATTATAAATGCGAAAAAGTACAAAAGTCTACCAAAGTCTAATGCAGTGTTTGTGGTGGTAGTGTGAGTAATCCTGAATAATACAAAATTTTTTTAAGGTGGTGACTATGGCGTTCACAACCAATGATTGTCAGTTTAATATTGCCGAAAAGTATAGTAAATAAGAAGAAACAGCCACAAAACTAATATTACATGATGGTTAATGACAGGACAATTTTGTAATACTCATAGTGCTTACAGAGTCGGAACCAGTAGGTACACAAAAAAAGGAATACAGTAAAGTACAAAAAAGGAAGCCAATGTTAATAATTTAGGTAGCTAAGTATGTTTGAGAAGGAGTTCACTAAAGAATACAAAATAAGAGAGAAATAAAAGAGCCTAAAATTATGTTGTTAATAACAAAGCAAGTCATAAGTTTCACGTTTAACATTGTCTCTGTCGCTTAGAACACGGGCCAAGTATGGTATCCTTGAGTTCCTGTACTTGGTTGTACGAGCATAGATTATTTTATACTGATTTTTGGTTCTACTTGATGAGATACAAGGCGAGAGTTGGGAATAGAGAGGGTGTTGAGGGTCGGAGAGTACGGTTTTTGATCATTTTTCGCATGTATTCAGATGCCTATCAACTAAAGTAGTGACGAGCTGACTGAGTTTTACACCACTAGTCCTACTGACTACCTTCAACATCCTTCTCAGGATGGCATAGTCTTTTTTCAGTAGACCAGGAAAGACTAACGGGGAGCAGTAAAGTAGAATAGGTAAGATACAAGAGTTGACAAATTGTGAAAGTAGAGGTTGGGTGATTCCAGATTGTCTAAGTTTCTTAATGTAGTAGGTAAGACAGAACACTTTCTTAGAAATCATTAGGATATGAGATGTCCAAGTAAGGTCAGAAGACAGAACTAGACCGAGGTATTTTAGTCCCCTCAATGCAACAGTCTTCATGAGAACTTACTAGTGTTTGTAGATCTCGTTTATGCCTAAAGGAGAAGTCAATAGTCTGGCATTTTGAGGGATTCAGCATGAGACCATTTAGTTTGGACCACTCACTGATGTCCGACAGGAAGCTATTTAATTTGAGACAGTCTGACTGAGACTTAATGGGAAACGATACAGACAGGTCATCTGCATATTTGACGAAGTTGATTTCATCTGAGAGAGGTAAATCATGTAAGAAGAAGGAAAAGAGAAACGGAGAAAGAACAGCACCCTGAGGAACTCCAGCTTCAGTAAGCAAAGGAGAGGAAGATACACCATTATATACCGTGTACTGCATCCTATTAGAGAAGTAAGAGTGTAGCCAGTTGATAACCCAGGGCTCAGTTTGTGTAAGGCTAAGCTTGTTTAACAATAGGCCTCTAGGTACAGAGTCGAAAGCAGATGTATAGTCAAGGAACGTACAACGGACAAACTTGGCCCCTTTGTCTAAGGAGGATACAATGTTGTGATGAAACACAGCAGCAGCGTCCAAAGTACTTCTACCCTGTTTGTAAGCAAACTGCTATGGATCGTTTGAGAAACTTAGGGAGGGAACAAGTTTTAGTAACAATAGTTTCTCCATTAGTTTCAAAAAAGGAGAGGTAATAGCGATAGGTCTAAACTTAGCATTATTTCCAGAGCCTGACTTGGGTACAGGGATGATTTTAATATTTTTCCACAGAGAAGGTACAACATTATTAGAAAAAGAAGTATTAAAAATGTTTGTAAGTGGGTTGCTTAAAATATCAGCACATTTCCTTAGGACAATGGCAGGTATACCATCAGGACCTGGACTCTGGGAAGGTTTAAGAGATTTTAAACATTTAAGAACATCAGCAGTTTTAAAACTATTAAAGTCACTGGTCATGTTACTTGTTACATTGAAGCTAAAATGTACATTGGGAAGGCGGATAAAAGATCTATTAAGAGTATTTACATCAATAGAGGGAGCACAAGAACTATGCTTACCACAACCTGTAATTTCTTTGAAAAGCTTCCACATGTTCCCAGGAGTTTTATATGACAAAATTCTTTGATTATAAATATTGTTTAACCTCTTGATTTCGGATTTAATTTGGATGTTTATTCTCCTAAGACCAGCTTTATCCTTAGCCTTGTACAGTCTCTCTTTTTCTCTTCGAAGCTTTTTGAGATGAGGAGAAGAGAAACGGTCTATTCTTTTGAAAAGTAGTAGTACTAGTAAACATTAACATACCGATAATGGACGGTTTATGATTAAAGTAAAGCAGGACACCAAAACAACAGTCTGATGGCATCATTCACTGAAATCCACAACAGTTAGTTTAAGTCAGCCACGTAGGAAGGTGTAGACTTCCTGACTGATTGGGGTCCTCGGGACGGTAAACACCAATGACTGAAGACAACTGGTGCAGTTGCATCCACTCCTTGTGACTTATAATTTACAATAGAACTATATTGTTCTTTGATGTTACTACTCTGTTTGCCTCATATCTCTGTTTACTGTCTCTATTTTGCATTTCTTTTTACTTTCTTCTCTTGCTTTGTTTGGTACACAGAGGGAGTGTGGCGACTTGAACTGCTGCACATCGATGCATAGTTTTATGTTGCAACTAGTCAGTCAGTCATTTAGTGTCTCAATCGCATAAGTTTGTGTCCTTCAACCCTTCTCACTGACTATGATAAAAAATATGACCGGTGTCTAAACCTTAACCGGATAAAATGTCCATAAGAAAACAGTTCTTTCTAAGGAGAAAAAAAGATTCCGGGGGCACTGACACAAAAAAAATCAATATTTCAGGTGGTATTCATGATGCATTTAGTTTTTTCAGTGTCATTTATTTAAAGTCTGTTATGTCATTCTTTGCGTCGGTGTTATAGCGCTTAGGAAGCTTGCCGGCCATGCACATGGTCATGGGTTCGATTCCCGGCCACAGACGCACTGCTTTACCTCGCTAAGCCAGAAATAATGCTGGTGAAGAGGAAAGGTTGGACATGAGGCTAGCAACCACATCCTGTAAAATAAACTGCTACAGAAAATTCAAGCCACTAGCTTGAAGCCCTATGTCCCACTGGCGAACGTGAAGAAAAAAGAATGTCATTCCTTACAAAAACGAAATAGCCGATGCGACCATCTGGCGTTTACAATCCCATTGAAGAGTTGGGAAATTCTGATCCCAAAGAGCAGCAGTCTACATGGGCTCCAGAATCTGAAAAGATCGGATAGTGTTGTACCTGCTTTAGGTACCGGTAACATAGCTCCTGACACTGATTCACTGGCTTGTGGCTTAGACTTGAAGTCGAGAGCTCGAGGGTTGGCCTCTTAAGACAGGCAACTGCTTCGCTCTGGGCTTCCAGGCAGTATCGCAGCCTTCGGACAAACTATAAGATTTTCTGCAGTGCGTCTGATGATGCCCATAATATAATAATGACGATAACAATAATATCCACTTTTACAGAGAGAGTACTTCGAAAAGAAACATTTTTGTTTCTCATTGTAAACATAAAGCCACCGAAAAATGAGAACACACTAAACGAATCACCACAATATAAACATGAATCATGCTTACCTGTTTTCTTCTGCCAGACTGAGATAAAAACCATGGTTGTTCATCAATTGCACTAATCAGCATAGCTTCTTCACTTTCACTAACAAAATCTTGTATAACTTCAACACCGGGAAAAGAGAAACCATTTTCATGTGTATGAGCTTCACCTGATAAACTAGACTTTTCAATTTCTGCTATACAACATTTAGAGCAAAAGGTGAATTCGGAAACCTGTTGGCCAAACTGAACATTATGATTGGGGGAATTTACCGTACACTGTCTGGAATACTACTGTTGACTTCGCAAACGGCACAACTTCGAATTCCTTTACATCCACACTTGGGTAGCATTGATAACGTGTCTACACAGGAAGTGACAGAGAGAAATAGGTGATTAAACAGCACTTCTAAACACATATGATATAAACTTCATGCAATTATTCCCATTAATAAACTTGAACAAAGCAAGAACAACAATTGTACCAGGATAATTTGAGCTCATTTTTTATTATTTCGAGGATTCTTCTCAACTGGTTACAACCTGAACGATGAAAAATATGAATTACATTACATTAAAGATTTGAACATAATTTTCCACGATCACAAGGAGTAATTGGTAGGAAGTGAAAGTAACATTAGTCCGGAATGATTTAACTAATTAAGAGTTACAAAGACTGACTATTTATAGAATAATTAGACAATTAGGCTTGGAAACAAAAACAGAGTTGCATATATATATATATATATATATATGTATTGAAACAAGGTTTAGCTAGAAGGAGCATAACAAAAAAGGTAGATTACGTAACTTAAGAAAATGTTTTATTTAATAGCCAATAGAAAAAAGGAAGAGAAAAGAACAAGATAGGGTGAGTCATGTTTAGATGAGATAGTAGAGTTTCCTAAACAAGAAGAGTGACTCATACAAGTTGTATATTTTGTTATCACCAGGGCAGTGCAAGATTCACCACTGTCTCTTTCTGCGTACATAGATTTGGTTTAAGTCGTTTGATAGCAATTGCTTCAGCAAAGCGTAGCAAGCTAGGTTTCTCTTGTTTGTTGATTATTTTGAATGACTTCAAGTTGTCTACATTATGACCAGTGTCTAATAGATGACGCGCAATTGCACTGTTTTATGCTTGTGGACCTTTCAGTCTCAGGTTCTTTGGTATGTCTTCAGAAATGCGGACAATAACCCTTTTCTCTGTTCTGCCGATGTATGTGCTTTGGCACGTACATGTAAATTGGTAGACACAGTTGAAGGTAACATGAGGTGGGTATTTGTCCACTTTTGATTGTACAATATTGGTAAACACATACAAGCTTGGCGGCTGGATATGTTCTTTTCAGGGCAGCGTTCAGTCTGCATCTTATTCTACTGGCAATATCATCACCTTTGAATGCAAGCTGCAGAAAGATAGGCTTTTCCTCTACTGTGCTGCTTTTCACTTTTTCAACATGACGTCTCCCATACTTGTCAATGAACTTTTGCGGGTAACCGTTGTCGAGTAAGCATTTCTCCACAATGGATAGCTCTTCGTCAATCTTTTCTTCTGAACACAGCTTCCTTACACGATCAAATAATGTTCTCACCAATCCTTTTTTGTAACTTATAGGGCAGAAACTTTTGAAGTCAAGATAAACCGCCCTCCAGGTCTCTTTTCTGTGTATATATCTAATGATTTTGCCGTCTATATCTCGCTGGATACCCAGGTCAAGAAAATGGAACTTCTCCTCTTTTTCATGCTCCATTGTAAACTTAATATAAGGATGGGCGCTGTTCAAGACTTTTAGTACTTGAGATGCATCATCAAAAGAATTACAAATAACGAAAGTGTCGTCGACATACCTGGTATAAAAGTCGGTCTGACTGATTGTGGATTTCAGCCTTGTTTGTTCGAGACTACCCATAAAAATATCTGCCAGAATCGGACCCAGGGGGCTTCCCATGGCGACTCCGTCAATTTGGCGGTACAGAATGTTGTTGAACTGGAACTGTACGTCTTTGGTGCACATAAGTAAGAGTTGTTTGAGTTCGTTCTTGGGCAGAGGAAGAAGTTCGGCATGTTGGAATATAATTTGTATTGTTTCTTCCAATGGGATCTTTGATAACAGGATAACCTTGTATTCAATTCATTGATACTCAATGTATTATATTCAAGAAGTTTTCCTCCTATCCGTTACTTTTCTTTTACCCTTTAAGAGGGATATTCAGTAGTGATTACAACTGAAGTTCTCTGGCTACTTATTTATATCAGCACTACACATACCAACCGTTTATCAAATTATTAACTCTGAATACATAAATCCATGGAATACTGCATCATTTCACTTTGAAAATGATGCATTACCATTGTGAGTCACCAAAATATCTACAGATTCGTAATATTGAATTCCTGGCTATTACGATACTGTTGCTGCTGAAAAACCAGTAAACAGGGTGGAATTTTAACTACTTCACATTTCGATAATAAGTTCCTGAAGAATTCCATGGAGAGTACAAGCCTGATGTGTTTTCAACCACCCATACATGAAATCTTTAACCACATAGTGAAAGCCAGTGTAGTACACTCCAACTCTGACCACCTCTAGCACCGTCGCGACAACACCTGTCTGTCAAAGGTAGGATGTACTATGTATCTGCGCGCGCAACCTTGTCTTACGCCTGTGAAACTTGGTCTCTTCGAGTTGAGTATGTACGGTAACTCTGAGTATCTGGTCGTCACTGACTTTTTACAACTATTTTCGTCTGATGGCATCACCATACAAAAGTAATCCTTAAGTCCAACAGCGTGTGTTTGGACATGGAGGTCATTTTTCATTGAGCACTTTCACCTTGAAACGTCGACTTCGGTGGCTTGGACATGAGCTAAGAATGTCATTCCAGTCGTTGTTAGCTAGACTTGGGGCTAGATGGAAAAAGCCGAAAGGTGTTCAGCCTATGATGTGGCACCGTGGGATAAATGATAATTGTGTTAGGTTAACATCACGACTCCATGCGTGGAGTCAGAGACATAATTTGAATCTGTTGCTTGAGACGTTATTCAAGACAGCCAGGAATCGTATTCAATTGCGAACATACTGAAGTTTCATTCTTTCTTCTGTCTCTGAAATTAACATGAAGTATCCAGCCATCCTTTGGATGATCTTGACAAGTATGCTTACCTGCCTTCTGGCCGATCTGACCACCCACATAAGAACTGACTAACACCATTATGGAAGACTTCGAGCAACAAATTTAATGACGACGTTTTAAGGAAACACAACAAAGAACCACATTTTCCAGAAAGTTCTTAAAATTCTGGAGCTGCCAACAGAATTGATTCCAGGCCGAGACGAACGAAAATGATGGGTGATAAAATAATGGAGGAAAGGTAAATTCTATGACAAGCAGTATGAATGAATGGTAAAAATAAATCGGTGGTAAATGGGCAGAACAGAATAAATGTTGGAAAGAAGAGTGATGATGGGTAATTCCCAAAACAAATCTCCTGGATTTCTTCAACAGCTCATTTATGGTCAGTAGTATAATGGTTTGTCAAAAATTACCGCGAAATAAATTAAGTGACACATTCTACTACTGCAAATACGACAATTCTATGTATACAGCAGTTTCCAAAAGGATTCGAAAGTAATCAAAAGTTTTGTAAGAACACACACGTGTCATACTTACACTTTGTTCCACTGGTGCTATCGCATCACTATCAAGTTCCCGCATATGAGCACAGTTCTCAATACTCTTCGCCATACAAATGAGTCGCTAGTGCAACCTGATGTCGTTATTTTCATTGGCCTAACAATAAAACTTCTTTGCTAAGTATGAAGAGAATGTCTTTCTTTCGGCAATAACAGTACCACTGCTGGCATCATCGCTATTATTACCAATCAATATCAGTTTTCGTCAATTTAATTTCAAGATGTTATAGGACAGTCCCTAATAAATATAACAGGAGTTGATATTGCGAATAATATATAAAAATAGTTTAACAATGCTAACCTTCAATAGAAGTACAAAATAAACTTGTCAAGGTGGTAGGTGACATGTTCACCTACATAAAAACAACAAAGGCGTCACAAAGTAGTTTCGAAGACAATATTCAGAACATTATTTGTAATTTTTGTTAAAGGCAATATAAAGTCTACATATTTGATGAATACTTAAAGAGCCTAAAGTTTAAGGCTTCGTTTGTAAGTTTCTTCACAGCTTATATCCTTGAGATCACCACAATGACCTGTCTGTTAAAGCGTAATGAGAAAGCCTCCAAAAGAGATTTAATGAGTTTCATTTTAGCACCCAGTTTTGCTCATCATTACATTTCATAACTAGTATTCACTATTCACCTAAAATAACTCAATTGATTGGGCTTTCATCACCCTTTTGTAAGAATTCCGCAATAAGTGAAAAGAAGTTTGTGTACGCTACACTACGCATACTGTATAAATTTGTGAAAAGTTAACGCTTGCCATATAGAGTATTTTGAGTTCCTTTGTAAGAATATTTCACTACGGCCATTTCACATATTTTCAAACTCAATACCATGAATTCAATATTATTAATCATGCTTAACAGTACCGTTATTCAACAATCTTAATCTTAGGAAACCCTAACCATAATATTCACAAAATAATTAGATGTGCCAGAGTTAAATAGTTATTTCAATCTTAAAATTTAAGTACACTTCAATAACTCTATTGGATAATGGAGAAACAGACGGGATAATTCAACACTAGCGCAAAGTCCCGATATACGAATTCCATACGACACCTCAATGTGGTATTTCTTTACACATCATCACAAAACACCTTAATTATGACATAGCACCGCGATTTTGACATTAAGCCTAAGTAAATTTTGCGTTTGAAAGGGTAATTTGCGGCGCTTCACTTAATTCAGATATTAAGAGGACCACTTCTAAGTGAACGATAGTGTATGCCATCTGAATGTCATTTTTAGTGTTTTCCACTTATTATAACGCAATTAAGGGACACAATTAAAGAAATAAGTACTTCGGACAAACATTATCATCAGGCTTTACAATTACATAATAGATTATTACTCATAGGAGTTTGAAAGTGTGGACCAAGAGAATCAACTATAAACGTAGTTCAGGGGGCGACTTATAAGTCCTACATATCCCAAGCTTACAACAATTCTGAACTTATTCTAACCTATTCTTCGATAATGCCTTTTTATCGTAAATGAAGATTCTATCTACCCACTATGTTCTCAAATAACGCTGATCGTGCTTAGAAAGAGAGCTGGGTGCTGAATTAAGTCTTTTCGCTCTGAAGTAATGCTATTCCGTGCTTAATATGTCCTGTGAGGGCTGGAACAATGCTGATAAGCAAACCCAGTAGGTTTTGATCTACTCCTGAAAATGCCTAGAAAGAGAACATGGTGCTGAATTAGTACCACTCATGCTGAAAAATAACACTGAGTTCTAATATGCACCATTAAAGAATCCATTTCAGAACAGATTCATAATTTACTCGGTATAAAATGTTATTAGTGAGATTTAATTCAGCATTATAGTAAGCTTGGGACCAGAATAAATACAATTAATATTCAGTTATCCAGTACCACCATGAGAAGTAACTGTTCTGGGTTGTGGTTGGAGGACATGAGGAGAAGGATTGAGAAATTTTCTCGTAACACAGAGATTTTTCTGCCAACTGCCTCAATTATGCTCATCAATCAAACTAATGGAATTGTTATGGCACCTTATATATAGTAGCAAAGGCTGGACATACATTGTTTGTCTATTGATGCCATATACTCCCCTAAAACCAAGTCATGCCTTACTTTGAAGGTCACGGTTACGTCATCCGTCGCATTACGCGCATATTCAATGTCCAGCATTGGAACTACCATAAATCCAACTGATCCAACTGCACTTTTATGGCTGTTTATTTGGGCTGAATAACTCCGGATATTCAGTGGATTCCTGTGTCCCTATAGTTACTTACCAATGCTTCAGCAGTTTCAGTAGGTGATGGTCTGATTTGAATCAGATATGGAATCTCTGATTTAAATTAATACTGAGGCAGAAATTCCTCTAAAACCGCTTCTCAAATATCTTTGTGAGATGCATCTCAATACTGGCTGACGAGCAACACTTTTCGAGAAAATTCGCTTTTGTTGCGCGTGAAAAATGGAAATTGTGCCGCGTAACGTCAACATGCACCTATCGGTTCACTTGCTGCTGTGGATCTGACCACACTGTCCCCACTCCGTCTTCTGAGTCTATATGCTGCAGAAATTCTAAAGTACTGCAGCTTAAGCAACTTTCTTCGCTGTATGTTTCTGATCATTAAAATTACAATAAGACACCAGATGGTGACGGTTGGTGTATAAGTCATATAATCCGGCTGATACCAAATATCTTAGTTGGAATAAGGTTAAGTTGTTCAAAAGGTAGAGTAAGTGCACGAATTCTGTTCTTGTATCAAGGTAAGGAAAATTTTACTTTTCAGCCCGTCGTATAAGTACTATCGCACATAGAGTCGCGTTGCTATTCCGCATGTAGGAAAAGATTACGAACGCCTTGCTCCTCTTTTCTGAATAAGAAAGTCAATAACAGCAATTACTTCACAAGATGCTCCACGTTGAGTTCAGTAAGTACAAATAGAAGTTTTTCCACTTCAGTGTTGTGAGTTAATTTGTAAAATGCGTAGGCCGTTAAAGTAATACATTTGGCATGGAGGCTTCATGATGAAATCAGAAGTGTATTATTTTAATAAATCTTATGCACTGCCTGTATCAATTTGATGTTCGTCAAGCTGCCATTTGAAAACTGCTGAATGGTGTGACCAATCTGAGGTCATAATTCACAAGTCCACGAATTGGTGTCGTTTTCATTGCTGACAGTTCACAATCTATTGATTTTACAATACGCATTTTTCACTTAATTGTGAAAACATTAACTCGGTTTTTCGAAAAATTAGTACAATAGTTTATGAATTTCATGACTTCTAAAGATTGCATTCTATTCCATTAATACTGAAACTAAACTATCAGGGAACTCATATTTCTAAGAAGGATGTAATGTAAGTCTCATTTCTACAACTGATATCCTTGTTTTAGTTTAATTTTATCATACATGTATTAATAGAGTTGTCTGTCTTTAACTCTAGGAACTTATGTAGGAGCAGTCTCGTCAGCTTACATTATGCTGATGATATTGTCCGCCTAAGCTGTGAGAAATGACCAGTGAAGCTTGGTGATATGAAGATCACTGGTGTTTGAGTGTAGGTTTCCGTGCTCCGTCTCCTGTGTTAAGTAGTATAATACGGCACTTATGACACAGTTATATTTCTTTCCCAACAAGCGGCAGCAACAGAGGTCTTATTCAAAGTGTGAATTACCCGTGAACTGGGAAATTCGAGTTCAACACAGCAACATATGTGGGCGAGGTATTTTTGTGCCGCGGAATTTCTGCTGGTAGAAATAGAATTTACGAACTGAAAATATTCGTAAAATATGGAAGCACCCCATTGAGTCATCTCTTAGGAAGACTGGTGAAATGAAATACGTTGCACAGATGCATCTGTAGATATGTAGGTGTGCGTTAATTCACGTAAACTCGGGGTTGTTTAAAGGAGATATTTTGTTTCAGCGACCTTCTGTTGTACACTTCTTATTTTTCATATATGTAGTGTACTAACCAGCGTTTCACGAAGCAGTTTTACCACTTCCTGAATAACCTACCAAAGCTATCCCTAGTATTAATTTATGATACCTCACCATTTTAATTTATAACATGAATGGTCGTGCCTGTAAAAATGACATGCATTTCTTGTAAGCACCAGTTATTACGAAATATAAATTATTATAATTTGACGCAAAACTCAATTATGACGCGCGCTTTTAGTCAAATTTCCTCAGTGTCTATACTTTGTTCTATACTGTCTGCATTGCTCACGCCTGTGTAAAGTGTTCTTATAAGTAGTATGACGTCATCTTTTCTTATATGTATCTTGCGCGAGTGGGGATTTGTAAATATGCTTACTCCTCGTATATGTTATTCATCATGTTGATGAAGAGAATAAACTGGTGTCCCTAATGTACGAAAAATGAGAAAGTATATTATTATTCCTCTTGTAATCAGAGAAGCCCTCTTTCCCATCTACGAATGTTGCAGGGACATTCGATTACTCCACGTTTATTTTTGCTTTCATCGAAGGAAGACACAACGGCTAGCGTGCTCCTAGGAGCATTTTACCTTCTCCATCTCCAGCGCAGGACAAATTTTTGTTTATCCTTCCCTTGGATGTTCCTTTTGTGACCGGATTAATTTTCCACTGTGCGGTCGTTAGCCTCAATAGCCGACTTTCCTATTTCTATAGACCTGGAGCCAACCGTTAAAGAGACGTTCGGTCCAAGAAGAGAACAATTTATTGACCCAGACATCAAAGGTCACTGTGGTGCCACAGCGGTTACCATTTCGCATTTCGCGACTCATGAAGCAGTCAGTCGCCACACCTTCAGGAATCCCTTACGAAAAATCAACATTTTTAAGCAGATATGGTTTGAATTCATGTTTCTAAATTTAAATATGAAAGGCAAGGAACCAACATTCACCTGAAAATTCACTTGACCGGAACTTTTGAATTATGGATTTGTTTGCAGGGTGGAGTAGTGATGACAACAAAGTTGATCACTTTTGATAGAATCATGGCATGAACTTCAATCCGCAAAAATTGTGTTATACATAGTGGCTCTTACTGATTGCAATCTCTGTTCATGGGCACTTTTAAGTACATTTTAACACAATGTTAAGCATCGGGTGACGGAAATGAACACAAAATGTCACAGGAAACTGGAATGTGCCTCAAATAAAACAGCGGCACCCCAAAACGACATTATGTCAGTTATTATACCATTTGAAGATGGTATGAAATTTGATAAGGTAACATTCAATACAACAAAAATAAAAAATTTATGATTTTCGGTTTAGGATGACAAGTGGGATAAGTGGAAACAGTTCAGAGTGACTTTGTGGAGTGATTCTAGAAATGATAACATGTGTTGCGTGATTCTTAGTGTTTTCCATAACATAGCGTCTATGACTCTGAAAAGCTGTTCGAGGTCAACTGATGGATTTGTCCATCGTTGTATAATATGTTGGAAAAGAGTTAGTATTAGAGAGGATAAGCTGCTAATTTTGATATTTCGTAGGGACTTTTTTTGCTAGATCACATCTCTCTCTAACCCAAATTTTGTATATCTGCAATTATTGGGTACTGAAGCAGCCAGTGAGAGCGGCAGCTGCGGAGACGGAGAATAGTCTTGTTTCAACAGTCCAGTGGTATCAGCATTGTAGAGACATCGCATCATGGAAAATGGACAGAATTACTTCACTGTTAGGCGGGGAGTACGTAGTAGTCCATGTAGACAAAACAGTGCTGATAAAAAAGAAATACAATCGGGGTCGTCAGAGAGCAAACAACATTTGGGTTATCGGTTTATATGACACATCCCTTCGAAAAGGGTTTGTTGAAAGGATAGCAGACAGGAAGGCGAGCACTTTGATCCCTATTATAACTCGACTTGTGAAAAGGGGATCAATTGTGCATACCGACGAGTGGAAAGGCTACGATTCTTTGTCATCTCTGGGTTACATTCACCATAGAGTGAACCACTCCAATGATTTCGTCATTCCTGTCACTGGGACTCATACCAATTCGATTGAAGGTTTTTGGAAGAGATTGAAAGACAGGATCCGGGCTATAAATGGATCACAAAAAGATATCATTTTCAGTCATTTGGACGAATACATGCACAGAATGTGGTGTGATTTTTCTACTGACAGTCCCATGTTGAATTGGGAGATGTTTTTGTTTCATGTTCGAGAAAGATACCCACTGTAACGGTTTTATACTTTTATTCTATGCATTTTTGTACAAATATACGCTTCCACTTATCATAAAGGGCTCTTTAATGTGATTGGTCAGTTCAAGGTCGTTTTCTGATTGGTTGTTATTGGTGTCGAAAGTTTAACTTTGCCGTGAATTCAAGAATCTGGAAGATTAGAACCTGTAGAACAAAGTGGCCTATAAGATGTCTCACAAATTTCAGCAGGGCACATGGGGTAACGTCTTGACAAGAAGCTGAACAGGCTTGCAGACGGTAAGAGCGAAAGCAATTTTTATATCCTAAATCTCTACAACCCTTATTTATTTTATTTTTTGTCAAGGATCCAAAATAATGTTTGATTCTCGAGCTGTCAAAAATGCACGTTTCTGTCCTACAGATGGGAGTGATTCACATTTGTGACCACCACCACATCTGCTAATCGGCATGCGCCATCCTCCCTCCTCTTTTGATTTTAAGCTCTGAGATTTTTGGCGGTACCTTTATTTGCGGCATTGCATTGCTTTGAGCCCGTTCCAATAACACGGCATGCTGCACATCAATAGCTTTCATGACAAACTCTTCCAATTAGGTTACCAGATACATCGATACCTGAGGATATTCTCAGCAGTATCGCGTTTATACATGCTTACATGTACATAAGTATTTGTTGCAAATGGCCAGGAAATTGAGTTTACTTTAAGATAAATAATAAATAAATAATAGTATATTCTCATTTTGTACATGAGGGACGCCAGTTTACAGGCATCATCAATATGATAAATTACATATACGATTAGTAAACATATTTAATAATAGTAATTTAATAAAATACATTTTTTCCTACCTGTGTAGGACACACCAATTGTACAGGCATGGATAAGTATTATTTAAATTACATAAATTTGGTTCATGGTAAAATTATAAGGTTGCAGTCATTTTGTCTATGGGAACAATATGATAACTAGTCATTCAATGGAGCACATCAAGAAATATAGAAATATTGTCTTCGCATTAACAAAAAAAACCCAAGTATGTTTTGGATGGATTACAAATACTTGGGAAAAAAATAAAGCTTGAAGTAATTCCTCCATATAACTTTGGTGTGTACGGCATCGAGTCTTATTCTTGATAATAATTTAAAATAAGTAATCCACTTGTATACTTTTGTCAGCATTTTCTTCGTAACATCACAAGTGAATAGTACTCAAGGTAGACTAATAATAATGGTAGTTTATATTTTCTTATAAACGGGTGTTTTCAAGAAATGCAAGCTATTTTGCAGACAAGATCAGTTATGTTATAAGTTACATTCGTGAAGTATTATAAATCAATACTTTTTTATTGGTATAAAGATATATTTCACAACTGTAATCCAGGTTGCGTCGTTGGTGAAGGCAATGCGCAATTCACGAGGGAATTGTAAGTTATGGGACCAATAATGTTTGCAGATCATTTGTCATTGTAAATGGGCAAATATCTACATTCTTCGTTCTCATTCAAAAAGTTAAATGGAAGCTGAAATGGTGAGAGACAAAAGAAGACAAACAACAACAACGCAAAAGAAAACAAGTGGAGTACTTAGGGAGTGATTAATATGTATATATACATTTATATTCTGTGTAGTAATTATAGTTATTTTGGTGCACTAACTAACTATTCCCGTAATGCTAACTTTTATATTGTGTGAACTAATATTATTGTCCTGTGTAAAAATGTCTATCATGTACTTCCAATAATATAAAAATTTATAATTGTAGTTTGTTGTAACTACACGTTTAATGAACTTAAAATATCTATGTTGGACGAAAAAGTGGGTGGAGGATTCAGACGCAGAAGTGCACTGTCATCTTTGAGCAGTCTGGTGACTGAGGAGATGAACACTGCGAGTGTGTTTGCATCGCGCACATCAGCTGGTAGTCTATTCCAAATGACTGAAAACTTATTTAAGAAGAAATTATACCGCATGTAAGTCTGACAGTGCTCTATAGCAGCTAGGTTGTGGTGATTTCTAAGATTGTAACTGATGACAGCGGTAGGTTTAATTATTGGCTCGGAGGAGTGCACGAGCAGATTAGTTAGCTTGTAGTAAAAAATTAGGTTCAGCTTAAGACGTCTTTTCCAGAGTGGTTCTAAACTTAGTCTGTCGCAACGTTCATAGTATTGGAGACCACTTTCTAAACCAAGAATTCTTAAGGTGAATTGCCGTTGCACTCCTTCTAACTTAAGCTTGTCATTTTGTCTGAGTCCGCTAAGAATAAACGGGCAGTATTCTAAAATAGGTCGGACACATACTTTATATAATAAAACCCTAGTTTCACAACAAAAGAAATTGCGAGTTATGCATCCTAGGAGCCTTCGTGTTTTACGTCTGGCATAATCAGTTTGTTCAGAGAACGTCAAGTTACTAGAGTATCTGATACCGAGATCTACGACTGAGTTGAGCTTGGCTAGTTTACGCCCATTTACTTCAAGATTCAGGTCAAGGTTACTGTTTCCGATACAAATCCAGCCGCATTTATCAATGTTGAACTTTAGACAGGATTCAGTACACCATGTTGCGAGACTACTTAGTTCAAGATGTATTTTATTCACCATATCGCTTAGTTCATGAGCGTGGCAGGAGTAAACGACTTTGAGGTCGTCAGCATATAGGAATGATCTACCTAAGGTGAAGCAGTTGCAAATGCTGTTAATGTATACTGTAAATAAAAGTGGACCTAGGACACTACCTTGCACAACCCCACTTGTGATCTGTCTAGGATGAGACAACACAGATCCAACCTTGGTTATTTGTACCCTATTGCTTAGAAACGATTTTAACCAGCTCAGTAATGGATTGCGAATCCCACATGAATACAGCTTCTCAAAGAGAATACTGTGAGATACCATGTCAAATGCTCTAGATATGTCGAAGTAGAGAACAACAACTAGCTTACGTGCTTCGCGACTACTAGTGATGCAGTTGAAAAAGTCGAAGTGGCAGGTAACGCAAGACCTATTTTTGAGAAATCCGTGTTGAGACCTTGTAACAAGATCTTCCTTAAGTAGATAGTCTGACAACTGATCTTTGACAACTTTCTCCATGACTCGCGAGACAACTGGGGTTATATTTATAGGTCTGTAATTGCGGACGTTTGCCTTATCACCGGATTTATAGTGTGGAATTATGAAGCTAGTTTTCCACTCATTAGGGTAAGTGCCAGTGTCCATAGATATCGAGAAGAATTTAAGAAGTAGTAGGGGTATATCACACCCACTGTTTTTGAAAATTATGGAAGCAAGGCCATCTGGTCCCGTGCTAGTGGAAGGTTTCAGGCTTTTAACTGCTTGTTCTATTAATTGGTCGGTGAACACTATGCTTCCGAGGAAAGAGCTAGTAAGGGGCCGGTGTCACCAGGAATGCGCGTTTCTAAACTGAAGTTTGCAAACCACTCACTGAATATTTCACAGATGGTGGCAGGTACATTGTAGATAACTTTGTCATGAAGTAAATAGGGGATGTCCCTAGTCGACTGCATTCGTTTTTTAAGAAGTGTTGTTAAGTTATAAACTTTGGAGGTGCTTTCAAGTGCCCTTAATTCTTCGTCGAGGTCCTTTTGAGAGCGTTGGCGCTTGACAGATTCAAGAGACTCATGGATTGAGTGCAGTAGTGATATATCCTTAGTTGAATAGTACTGTTTCTTCAACTTCCTTAACTTATTGCGGCATGCCCTCGGAATGTTATCAGCTTGATGTCTACTTAATTTCACTACCTTCTTAGGAGCAACAGTATCTAGACAAAGGATAACATTCCTGTAAAGTATAAAGTATAGAAGTAGCTAGTATTACAGGAACTAAGTGACAGTCGATTTAGCAGAGTGAAATGCGTAGTGGAACAATTAGTGATAAAATTATGTAGAATGATCCTGAAGAAAAGAGCTGGTTAACAAAACTAGTTATGCTTAATTTTCATGATTCATTTTCATGTAGTATGCGTAAGACATTGCAAAGTAACTCTTCAACTTACGTTAAAAACACAACGATTTGTTATAAAAGTATACATTTTAGAAAAGTATTTGAGGAAAGGTAATTATTGGCTGAGTATAGTCATTTCGACACAAAAAATAGCATTATATTAACTGTACATATATGTAAAATATTAAAGGGTGTGGTTGCTAATATAATTATTTCCAGAGTTTGTTATGCCAGCACAACTTAGTGAAGATTATAGGGAATGGAAAATCAGTGAATTAGTCAAATGTTCACTGCATAAGTAGTAGAGTCGATTTATGCGCAAGTGATTACACTGAAGACTGGCCTGGCTTTTATTTATCATTCTACTGACAGTTTTGGTCTTTTAAAAGAGCTAGAGTGGACATATTATTGTGTCTTTCAGGCCCTGTTTGAACCCATCAGGGTTTTCACCACATCTAATTTCAGATGGTAGTTGGTTCCAAAGAGTGTAATATTTAATAGTGAAAATGTTTTCTCTAATGGACTTTCTGTGGGTTTTCACCTTGAGTAGGCAGTCGTAGTTTCTTAGCTGTTATGGATGAGCCACTGTAACAATGTTTCCTAACGTCTTGGAAGAATAGAAACAAGTTGCATTTTATTCTCCTTAACCAAAAGGGTTTTAATTTCAGTCGTATACACCTGTTAACATGTTCCACTTGTTGTTTCAGGAGGAATCTTTGAACACTTTTGTCTTTCTTGGTATGCAGACCTTAGGTTACCGTGTAGGTCACAATATTCAAGTTTGGGGCGAATCCATATCTTATATACAGCTAATCTTGCTTGTTGAGTGTGAAAGTTACGCAGAACAAAGCCAGTATTTCGTTTACAGTCGGATACTACCTTATTTGCATAATCGGAAAAGGTTAAATCTGAGTATGTTATCCAGAGATCGGTGACTGTGTTCACTTTTGAGAGGAGCTTACTGTACCTGTACAGACACGTTGTCGGTTTCCAGAGTCCAAATCGGGCCATGCCGAAAGTCGAAGGCTAGTTTCCATCTTACCTTCAATCTCCTAGACTGTTTAGGTCGTGCTGGATTTTACTTCCAACGCCCTCCAACTTTCATGGTCTTAATCCCTCTATGCTAAAGTATGGTAATCCCCAATCATATTTTAGCTCTACCAACTCTCCATTTTTAATTTTTGTCTATTCAGTTTGTATGCTCTTCCTTATTAAGTCAATTGTTACTTTTAGATAGCATTATTAGAAGACGGAGATTATCTGAAAAATGTGATGTATTAGCGCTATACATTTCGAACAATCTGATCACACATTTACTTGTCAAGTCAATATATATGGAAAGGTTAAATTAAACAAGGTGACAAAAAAGAATTAAGAATAATTAACACAAACGTTTGGTAATCCAATCAAATAAGGATTACCAAGGTAGGTTAAGAGTGATAACAAACTGTTTTTGAATACACAAGGGGGGCTTAAGTTTATGAATGGCTATAGCCTCAGCGTATTTCAGTAAACGTCCTTGACCGTTTTTATAGATGACCTTAAAGGCTGAGTTAACATCAACCTTATGGTTCATATCGATTAAATGTTTAGCTATAGACGAAGTTGGTAGTCTGGCACCTGCATCTATGGGCTTGTCACAATTCATCTGTTTTCCTAACCACTTTGGGATATGCTCTCCCACCCTCACGTGCAACGCGCGATTACTCCTCCCTATGTATGTATGTCCACACACACATGAAAATTGGTAAATTGTATGGGATGTGATATAATCACTTGTGCACTTTTGAGGTTTCCAGTGAAGCATATTTTTAGCCTTTTCGACAATTACAAGCTGGGCTGCATAGTAGGTTCTACGGATGATGGAATTCAACCTTTGTCTCAAAATCCTACTATTTATTTCCCCATTATATGGTAATTTGATGAAAACCTTCTTCTTAGGGACGGTATGGATTGTAGGTTTAGAGGCTAGTTGACTTCTACACCTGTTTAAAAACTTCAAAGGATATCCGTTTTCAACAAGAGTATCCATCAATATTTCGTTTTCCTTGTCTATAACATCAGCCGTGCAAATACGCTGAATCCTCTTAAATAGACACTTCACCAAGCCTCTCTTATATTGTAATGGACAGAAGCTGTGAAAATTAAGATATTGCCCTGTCCAAGTGGGCTTTCTGTAGATAGAACGTCTTATTGAGCCATCGTCTCTTCGACTCAGAAGTATGTCTAAAAATGCGAGCTGGTTGCGACTTTCTTCCTCGCATGTAAGACTAATATGATTCTGTACAGAGTTGAGTCTGTCCAATAGACGACTCGCATCTTCATGATCATCGCATATCAAAATGATATCGTCTACATATCTCCTATAGAAAGGCAGTTTAGAAATTAAATCAGAAGATAAGTTTTCAACATAAGACATAAAAACATCCGCTAATAAAGGTCCTAATGGACTCCCCATAGCAACACCATCCACTTGTCTAAAATGTTCACCTTCAAACGTGAAATGGACGTTATCAGTACACAATAGTAATAAATCTTTCAAATAAGTTAAAGGAAAAGGAAGTGAAAAACAACTAGAAGATATATAATCACAAAGAATATCAACAGTCTTAACCAATGGTACATTAGTAAACAAAGAATTAACGTCAAATGAATACATTTTCCTATCTTTTATGTTCATATCTACAAGACAGTCAACAAGTTCAAATGTATCTTTTAAAGTAAACTTACATAATTCATTGCGCACTGGACTTAAAATATCAGCTAGCCATTTTGCTAATTTATGTGTAGGCGAGTTACACATTGAAAGAATTGGCCGTAATGGATTATCAACCTTATGAATTTTGGGTAATCCATAGAGGTTTGGAAAGTCAGATCCCATGGGTTTCAAGGAATTAAACTCCTGTTTATCGATAACGTCCAAGCCACGAAGTTTTACTAAATGAGAATTTACTTTTCCTTCTAGTTTTCTGATATCATCCGAAGGAACATCGGCTATGAATTTGCTTTTATCACTAAGGATGGATAACATTTTTGTTTTGTAATCGCATCTGTCCATTACAACCACACCACCTGACAAAGGATCTGGTGTGGTTGTAATGGACAGATGCGATTACAAAACAAAAATGTTATCCATCCTTAGTGATAAAAGCAAATTCATAGCCGATGTTCCTTCGGATGATATCAGAAAACTAGAAGGAAAAGTAAATTCTCATTTAGTAAAACTTCGTGGCTTGGACGTTATCGATAAACAGGAGTTTAATTCCTTGAAACCCATGGGATCTGACTTTCCAAACCTCTATGGATTACCCAAAATTCATAAGGTTGATAATCCATTACGGCCAATTCTTTCAATGTGTAACTCGCCTACACATAAATTAGCAAAATGGCTAGCTGATATTTTAAGTCCAGTGCGCAATGAATTATGTAAGTTTACTTTAAAAGATACATTTGAACTTGTTGACTGTCTTGTAGATATGAACATAAAAGATAGGAAAATGTATTCATTTGACGTTAATTCTTTGTTTACTAATGTACCATTGGTTAAGACTGTTGATATTCTTTGTGATTATATATCTTCTAGTTGTTTTTCACTTCCTTTTCCTTTAACTTATTTGAAAGATTTATTACTATTGTGTACTGATAACGTCCATTTCACGTTTGAAGGTGAACATTTTAGACAAGTGGATGGTGTTGCTATGGGGAGTCCATTAGGACCTTTATTAGCGGATGTTTTTATGTCTTATGTTGAAAACTTATCTTCTGATTTAATTTCTAAACTGCCTTTCTATAGGAGATATGTAGACGATATCATTTTGATATGCGATGATCATGAAGATGCGAGTCGTCTATTGGACAGACTCAACTCTGTACAGAATCATATTAGTCTTACATGCGAGGAAGAAAGTCGCAACCAGCTCGCATTTTTAGACATACTTCTGAGTCGAAGAGACGATGGCTCAATAAGACGTTCTATCTACAGAAAGCCCACTTGGACAGGGCAATATCTTAATTTTCACAGCTTCTGTCCATTACAATATAAGAGAGGCTTGGTGAAGTGTCTATTTAAGAGGATTCAGCGTATTTGCACGGCTGATGTTATAGACAAGGAAAACGAAATATTGATGGATACTCTTGTTGAAAACGGATATCCTTTGAAGTTTTTAAACAGGTGTAGAAGTCAACTAGCCTCTAAACCTACAATCCATACCGTCCCTAAGAAGAAGGTTTTCATCAAATTACCATATAATGGGGAAATAAATAGTAGGATTTTGAGACAAAGGTTGAATTCCATCATCCGTAGAACCTACTATGCAGCCCAGCTTGTAATTGTCGAAAAGGCTAAAAATATGCTTCACTGGAAACCTCAAAAGTGCACAAGTGATTATATCACATCCCATACAATTTACCAATTTTCATGTGTGTGTGGACATACATACATAGGGAGGAGTAATCGCGCGTTGCACGTGAGGGTGGGAGAGCATATCCCAAAGTGGTTAGGAAAACAGATGAATTGTGACAAGCCCATAGATGCAGGTGCCAGACTACCAACTTCGTCTATAGCTAAACATTTAATCGATATGAACCATAAGGTTGATGTTAACTCAGCCTTTAAGGTCATCTATAAAAACGGTCAAGGACGTTTACTGAAATACGCTGAGGCTATAGCCATTCATAAACTTAAGCCCCCCTTGTGTATTCAAAAACAGTTTGTTATTACTCTTAACCTACCTTGGTAATCCTTATTTGATTGGATTACCAAACGTTTGTGTTAATTATTCTTAATTCTTTTTTGTCACCTTGTTTAATTTAACCTTTCCATATATATTGACTTGACAAGTAAATGTGTGATCAGATTGTTCGAAATGTATAGCGCTAATACATCACATTTTTCAGATAATCTCCGTCTTCTAATAATGCTATCAAAATTTATAAAAGGGACTAACTGTTTCAATTGTTACTATTACTACTTTCACTTTTAACTGTCCCCGGTATTATTTCACTTTTCATTCTAAATCAATTCGTTTTTACAACATTAAATTCTATGCTATTAAATTTCACACAATATTACGTAACGTTTTTATTTTTTCGATTTGTCTACTTATCTTATGATTGCACACCTTTTTCAAGTTCTATCCGTCCTATGAATTATTCTATACATATGACATTAATTTGCTTTGCCACTTGACATTTAACTACGATTATAATCACAAACATTTTAGTTTTAATTACATTTCATATTATTATTATTTTATGCATTCACACCTATGTTTCAATTCCCTCACCGGATATAACTTGTTAAAAAACCATATATATACGATTGTACAGCTTGATGATAAATTCGTTGAAAAGAGTCTCTTCGCTGAATCATTTGTTTTGATTTTATATATATGTGACCCGTAATCATATATTATCTCAAGATCATTCGTAAAGATGTATAGCTTGCCATACTTGATCACAGAGACAATGCCATTTGTGAATAAGAGGAACAGAACAGGGCTGAAAACTCTATCTTGTATTACGCCGCTAGTTATCGGCTTTGGTGAGTACTGGTGGTTGATTTTGACTAATCGTTCCCTTTCTGTGAGAAACGAATCTATCCATTTGAGACGCTTTCCATTTGTTATGTAAGATTGGAGTTTGATTAGGTGTCTGACATGTGTGACTTTGTCAAAGGCCTTGCTAACGTCGAGAAATAATGTTGTTATTGAATGCTCATTATCTATGCATTGTGTAACGCAGTCAAAATAATCCGAGTGGTAGGTGATGAATAGCCTTCTACTTAAGAAACTTTATTTGGATGGGGGTAATAGGTCACTTGAAAACAAGTACTGAACAGTTTGAGTCCTTAATATATATTTATAATTCTAGATAAAACATTAACGGTTAACATACGTATCCTCAAACAGACAAGAAATCTCGTTTGTAAAACTACTACCCAACACAATGAGTGGAATAAAATGGACATAAACCGACAACATGAAAAAGTTATAACTCACCACAACATCACAAGGACAGATGAACGCTCGTTGGGCACCATATATCCCTCACCAACTGCAACCCACCCTTCCTTAGATAATGTGATGAACTTATATCCATAATGTTGCTGAGCAGTTAATATTCTCAACTCCTGTCGGAACAGCTGAAACTCATAAACCTTCCTCACGCTAAGAAAATACCCACAAGCAGTAGAAATTCACTAATTAATGCGTCCGAAGCTTATGTACTTACTCCCAACAATGACATTGAAGATCAAATGAGATAAACACATCACTGATTTCAAAATAACACATCAATGAACTATAATTCAAGGATTCTGCACACAACAAAGTTATGTATGAATATTTACTTCAAGCTTTATTTTTTCCCAGGCACTTATAATCCATCCACCAAAGACCTGGTTTTTTTGTTAATGCGAAGACAATACTCCTGTATTTGCTGATGTGTTGCACTCACTGACAATCTAGCAGATTTTTCCATTTTAGCACAGAAATGATTGTATATAAGTGAAAATGCTGTTTTATACTACTGGGATTAACATTTATCAAGTGTATGTTTAATCTCCAGCGAACATGTAAAGCATATCTTGCTACTGCCTGTAAATTGTGATTGAATTATATGGTTCTATTTCTGTAACAATTTGATGATGCCTGTAAACTGGCGTCCCTCATGTACTGTACTATGAGAATAAATTTATTTATTTATTTATTAATATCCTTCCATTACACGTGAAACTGCAGGTGTGATGTTGAAGGTGCGGTAGTTGTCGATATCAGATATAGGGCCGTATTTATGGATGTGCGCAATAAAAGACTTCTTCCAGCATGTAGGGTATATACCACCCTTTAGCGGAATCAAGTGTAACTTGAATGTGAGTAAATTCCTGTCATTATGTTTGTCTAGAATTAGTGGTTGGATACAGTTAGTCTTCCACTTGAGACCAATTAGGCCTACCTCTGGGAGCCTGGCCTATCGTATTTGGCTTTCTCTTAGAAAGGTGGCTCATAGGTACTTGCGTCTCTATCATATCATAGGGCTTTCGTGCTCCGGGTTCGGTACTTAATATATTTATTTCTTTTCCCCCTTTCTTATGATTAACTGGTTGATGATGTCTAACAGAGCAGTCAGCACATGCTATGTAGGGTTTCTGTTACTTAGATAACTCTGGCGCTATAGTTTTCTTAAAGGAAATTGGACGCTTGTCATAATGCCTAGAGAACTTGCTAATTTGGGTAGCTACATTGGACCGATACTTCGCTGTGGATGGATTGTAGGACTGAGGAGTAACTGACTTATAAGGGGATGGGTGGAACACCAGTGGGATGGCTTCGGATATTTTCTAGCTCTTGATGTTTGTGTCAGTGTACAAATGATGTATTTCAACATTATGCTCTGTTGATTCATCTCTGTCCACCACTTCAGTGTCAGCATCGGTCTCTGTATATAATACTTGGCTAATAATTGTCAGTGCCTTCGAAAATGTCTGATGAATGCTGTCATCAGTATATCACTAGACGGAATAACGCATGGATCATCATCTACAGTTATCGGCATTCAGTGTTTCTGGGCGGCATCGTCTTTGGCATAATGTTAAATCAGGTGCAACCCGTATGTTGGTATATAGAGTTGAAGGGTCTATTATCTTACGAGATTTCAGAAAATTCCTAGATTCATCAATAAACCTGAACTTAAAAAGCACCGGACACGAGTGGTTTATTATTAAATTTCTTACGAAGAAACGAAACCTGACATTCTGTTAACGACATATTAGAGACCATTAGACATGAAGTTTTGAGTTTTTCAATGGGCCCTCTGTCTGGAATGTTATTAGCCAAGACGTTATGTGAAGATATAATCCCCTAAGGAGCTTCTTCAGCCAAATAGTCAATTATGAGCTCGGATTTGATAAGTTATTCTAAACAGACGGTTTGTGATGGGTCACACAGTTGCGTGAAGGGCATAATGCTATCAAACTTGCTCTGTAGGTCTGCTATTGACTTCTGAAGTGTCAGCAAATGATTTTTGCTACGAGCCGCATTATCTGGCAGTTCCTCCACGATATCAGATACCAAAACTTTGGGTGTGTCTGGTGTCAAAAGTGTAGAATCGTCTACAGAGCTGAGGCATTCAGATGGTTGACGAGTACCATATCTCAGTCCCTTAATGGTACTTACACGTTTTACAGACTTAACTACTGCAGAAACAAGAATTTTCACAATTTCCGGAGATAAAGTCTCGAGGATATGAAAAAGATTGTTGTCAATGTCCAGGTATAACTACCCTGGACTTAGCGCCGTTCTTAGAAGACTTTCAGAAACTATTGTCAATAACCAACACGAAAAACCAGAACACAAATTGGTGATTCAAGAATCCTATATTCTTGCGCCAATACAGAACCAACCACAAGGTTATTGTACACAAAATTTCTGACAGCTTTTCTCTGTCTTCTAAGAAACAGCGAACGATAGAACGATGACTGCAGTATCGATGACTCCCGCCAAAATATGGAGTTGGGTTTGAGCAAACAACCATGAATTGATCGTTTAATCTTCAACTACTTTCACAATTTTTCTTGGCAAGAAAAGGAATATTTCTAAAGATGTGTTAATGCAATTGTTAATTTTTGAAAACAAATTACGCAATTTAGAAGGCGTTAATCGGTTAGAAACTAAAATAAAGTTACAAAAGTAGGTTGGGTGACGTAATCTAATTGATAGGGTTCAGCTGTCGTATTTCACAATTGTCGTATTATTGAAGCATCGAAAACAACGATAAACAGCTATATATTACAAAATAAAAAGTCACACTTTCCTATAACATTACTGCCTGGGGATAAAATCTTTAATCCTACGTGGTCAGAAGGGATACCAGAAGTTTCCGGGTTGTAGATTCCAAAAGTGAATACAAAGCATGGTTCCAGGTTGCACAATACAATCCTTATTAAGTAAGAATATGTGGATGTTGTGAAGAACGCGGCTAAATTCCAAAAGTATATGGGGACTAAATACTACAAAGTCATTCACGTATACCACATGAATATACTGAATTTCCCCTCGATTCCCGCACGAAATCTTTGAAATCCCACTGGTACGTTAGTTAAGCCAGATGGCATGGTCTGAAATTCATACACTCCCATAATTATAGAAAAAACAGTCTTAGAATGGTCACGGGGATGCAATTCAACCTGCCACTATCCAGAGACTCAGTGAACGAAGGAAAACCCATTGGCTCCTGCTGGCGCCTTTAAAGTTTCGTCATTTCGTGGCCTTTCAATTCTCTTGGTCCACACATATACGAAGTGATCCATCTTTATTTTTAACCAACACAACTTGGGAAACCTACAGCGAATTGGGCCATCTGATTTTTCACTCTTATGGGGTCTCCTCAAACATGTATTCAAGCTGCGAGTGTAACCTACAGAGTACTCTGGTTTTATCGGCACACAACACCTAGTTTCCATGTGGTGTTTAATAGCCATCTTTCTCCATAGGTCAAACCTGCGTCCGCCAGATTACAACAGATATGTCTTACATCAGCTTTGTACTGGTCCCTTTATGTTCTGCAGGAACGTGAACTTCCTTTCCTTCCATTGGTCTGGTTAATTGCGTTGACACTTAAATGCAGATGGGTGGTTTCATTACCTGAGCACAGAACTCATTTGAAACCTAGTGCAGTAAACGTTCGAGATTCATCATCAGTAGGGCTCTTGGAACCGCACAGAAGAGCGTAACATTCAATTGAGTCTCATGCCATTTCACCGGCTACCAGACATTTACGACTGCTTTCACATTCTCATGGAGTTATTACCTCTGCAGTTAATTCTGTCCTTGCTACACCGGGAGCTTGAAGCTGTGTCATACAAAGGTCGTCAGTTTTCTACCACATATTGTATCTGAAAAAGGAAGCTACCCGAGCCAGTGCCTACCGAAACTGTGAGTACTTTTCCTGGAAATTCTACCAAAATGTTCAGTAAGTGGCAGGCAACCACCCTCTGTGTCCTGCCACTTCTCTTCGGGAGAAAGTGTGTGTTTCATGGTAGTTAAGAGTACTTCTATGTCGTCTTCAGAAATATTTACAGTGATATCTCTAGGCGTTCTAGAGCACCTGTGGATAAGGATTTATCGGCCTGACTTTTACTCCCACTGTATGACCAAATGACCTGGGATAAGCTTCTCTAGTGTTGTGAATTCGACTACTTCCACCCTCTCACTTACGTGATGTTCCTCCTTATCAGATATCACTGACCCCGGTTGTACTGCTATTTCAATAGTCTGCGCCAAATCCGTCTGGTGATCTCCAGGATGGGTGAGGTTGAGGACTGGTTCATTGATAAGTACTTCGAATCTCAAGGCACCGGCCACTGGTAGATTCAAGGTTCATGAAGCTCATCTTCATTTGGCCGAGACCCCATGGATCGCTAGGTTCTGTAGGATGCAAAGTTTGCAGTCAGTATATAATCGTTTTATAGCAATCTATAATAGGGTAGCAAAACACGAATAGTGGTCACGACGACCGGTCGGTCGGTTTTCGACATAGAACTTTGCACATATGTGCGGCAGTTCAAGTCACCACACTCCATGTAGCATACAAAGGAAGAGAAGAAAGTAGAAGGAATGCATAATATAGACAGATTTAATGACTTGGTAAAAGTTGTTCTGTACATTTCTCAGTAATGAGGGAAGAAATCTCCGTAGTACAAAAACAAACAACGGGGAATGGTAATTAATCCATTTGTAAAAATCTACATTAGTAATAAAACCCCCCACTTCATATCTAGCGGTTACAGCGACCTGGGAAGGCCTGGACTTTTGATTGGCCAGGTGTATGATTGCTGGCTCAAAGCTATAACAAGCAGAATTTTAGAATCGGTTCCTAAAGTCTTAAAAACAAAACTAGTCCATCAGGTCCATACCTATTTCCACAACCTAGGAGTATATTTCGTATGCGGTCGAACTGAGAGTAGTCCTTTCGTGTGGAAAACAATCACTGGCGTGACATTCGTGTGATGTATTTCAGTATACAACGTATGTCCCACAACGGCATTTAGGCTCAAAATAACCATCTCAGCCTTGTTTTCGGGGGTGGAATCTAATCATCTCCAATAGTTACTTTCATCTAAATTTTCACTCGAAGAATCAGCTGGTAACTCAGCGAGGGTACTGAGCAAAAGACACCTAAAGAGCTATTCATATGGTTATATCATGAAAGGGAAACTGTAATTTTCATTTTTATTTTGATTACAGCTTGATTCCACACCGTATTTTCAGTACAAGTATGGAATTTTCAGCATGGATATCGGTAGCCCAAATTTTGCAGGCCGACCATAGATATCGGGTGTGCGCCGGCAGGGGATCGAACCCCGGACCATGTGCATGGTCGGCGAGAGTCCTAACCACTGTGCCACCGACGCAAATGAAATTGTAAATTTACAAAGGAGATGCGATCAGGTATTTGAGGAAAGAACCAGGAAGCAAAATTATTATATATGTCCAAGCCAAGTTCACTTTTAACAGTTTGAAAAAATTTGGGCATTGGCTATATGATATTCATTATAATAAAGGTTTTTGTATTTCCCAATCAAAATTATTATGTACATCGGAAGAGGCAAAGCCCGAGTAGTGTACGCAACCAGGTAAAACGTAGCAGAGGAAACACATCATCGTATCACAGGTGAATTTACAACATGCTGTGTTGACAGGTGACACTTATAAATTTATGATATCTCGTTGCGACCTTTGTCTGAACAAAAATACAAGCTAAATATCAACTATACACAAGATTTCTATAGTGATCCTCCATTCAAGTAAATCCTTTAACTTAGACAAAAGGCAGTGAACAGCTTTTCGCCACTTTATATTTCAAATAGTTGGAATACATGTTAGAAGCGACTGTTTGTTTTAACGATCCAAATTAGTAGTGTGTAATTTGGTGTAGTTGTTGCCACGTGTTTGTTACTGGCATTTTGATAGAAGTTGGAATCATGTCTTCTCCGAATAATGATAAGCAGGATGCGAAGCCTATTAGTCCTCCTACACTTTTCCTTGGGATAGTGAAGCAAGTAAGTTATTAATATTTGCATAATAGTTCACATGTGTTGCACATATCATGTGCAACTGTGTTGCTTTTATTTCTCAATGACAATGTTATTGTTTTTGTAGGTTTTAACGGGCGACACTATCGTAATTCGTGACAGGCCAGTGAACGGTCCTCCTCCTGAACGAACTATTGTCCTTTCTAATATATCGTGCGGCCGTATCGCTCGTAAACCTACAGTGGGTAATCCCTCAGGCATTCCGGAAGATCCATTCGCATGGGAGGCGAGAGAATTCGCTCGTTCCCTACTGATAGGGAAAGAGGTTTGCTACTCTGTTGAAACAGAACTGCCTTCCGGTCGTAAATATGGATGCGTCTACCTAGGTATGTTGGTTTTTTTGCTGTACATCTTGTCAACAGGTAAAAGCACAAGTGGTGATAATGTTGCATTGGCACTAGTTGAACAGGGTCTAGCTGAAGTGAGGAGGCTAAATCCAACATTGGCTGACAAGAATAAAGTATATCAACAACTTTTGGCTGCTCAAGAGCAAGCCAAATCACTTGGTAAAGGTCGCTGGTCTTCTGAACCAGCTCTAATAAGATCGATCCTCTGGTCGGTTGAAGATACACGAGCTTTCTTCGAAAAGTACAAAAATCAGCCCCTAAAAGCTATTGTTGAAAATGTCCGTGATGGTTGTTCTGTTCAAGCATTCATTCTTCCCGAGTCTCTTCAAGAAGGTCCAAATACCTTTGTATTACTAACAGTTGCAATGTCTGGTATAAAATCTCCTTCAATACGTTATGAAGACGGAAAAATGGTAGGTCTGTAAAATTCACTATAATGCACACTATAGGTCGCTGAACCATGGGGTCATGATGCACTATTCTTCGTCGAATCCAGACTACTTCAAAGAGATATTACCATTGTGATTGAATCTGTATTCAATCAGAACTTCGTCGGCAGCATAATCCATCCCAACGGAAATATTGCAGAGTTGTTGTTGCGGCAAGGTCTCGCTAGATGTATCGATTGGAATCTTAGCTTGGTCAGTGTACCAGGTGCAGCTGATGCATACAGAGCGGCAGAGAAATTCGCAAAAGAAAGGCGATTACGTCTGTGGGAAGATTACCAACCTGTTCAAGCAACAGAACAACAAGTTGAAACTGTACGGACAATCGTCCCAGGGAAAACTTTCAGTGGAATTGTAAGTATCTACATAAATGTGGTTTAAATATGAGTTATTCCTACTTTTTGGGGAAAAATTTCATAGAACCGAGATTCTGATTCGTAATTTTAACTGTTATCTGAAAAATCCTCACATTTTCTCTCAGGATATGCATTTCTCAATATATAATTGAGAAATCCTTTTTCAAAGATATTTTTTATTAAGCTAGTTTATAATTGTGAACTAGTAGTTAGTCCGCTACTCGTTTTTAATCGAATGATGGTTATCACTGTAGGCACACATTAAGCGGTAACAGATATGTGCCTATTTTTATCAGGTGAATGGCCTATGAATAAATACTGCTGGACTCCAACCCTTCAAGCAGTTATTACATTCACGCAATCCATTAGTTGAATAACCTGTAATAAGATAAATCTCAGTTCACTGAAGGTTTTCTTTATTGACGAAGTCTTTATACGTCCTATGGTCTTTTATTGTTGGAGTGTGGCAACCTGAACGGTGTAGTTACCGACACGATAAAAGTAATGTTTTGGAATTTGATAAGGTGAAAATTGACTTGCAATGGTTTTTGGTAATTGCTAATTTATGTCATCCAATCAATCGATTTAACTGTTCTAGGCTTTGTTTGGGTTTCAAAAACTTCAATTACGTAAGTCAATTGAATAAAGCACTAATTGGTGATTACTATCTAGCCTTGTACATGATTTGTATATTAGTTATCACCAGAGTGCGATTGGGTAACAGAAACGTAAAATTCCAATTTTATTACATTAAGCATCGTGTTTATGACTTCAAAGTTGATGAAAAGTAAATTCGGATTTTCATTAAGTGTATTTAAGGGCATTTTGAAAGCACCTCAATCTGAAAGAAGTATATTTCCCCGGAACTACTGAATGTGTATGTATTTAAAATTTATGTGATCCGGGTGTATCTATTAATCAAGTACTAAATTATTTCACAATGGTCCCATTGTTTTACAACTATTAACTAGTTAGCTGAGCTGAATTACTATTCCTTTGGGTTCCTAGTAGAACATAGGACTACAGCAACACATCTCCACTTTGTTCTCTTTAGCGCTGTCTTCTTCGGCTGGCCCCAAAATTGACCATAATCTCTCATCCGCTCCTCGCATGATCTCCATTTCACACTAAGATGACCCACTCGTCGCTTCCCGTTGGGATTTCACTCCAGCGATAACCCGCATTGCGCGTGATGTCATCCGACGGCCTACTCAACGTTTATCCGATCAATCCATCTCCATATCCTCCTACATATTTGTTGAGCAATCAGTTCTTGGTTGGTTTTGTCCCAGAGTTTTTTGTTGTTAATTTTTTCTGACTGGACATCTGATCTTCAGTATAGATCCAGCGAAGGTGGCAGCTGTTGATAACAGTCTGTAACTTGTTGGAAGTCCTTTTTGTGACACGCAGTGCAAGTTTCTGATCCGTATAGAACTAACTTGACATTAGTGTTAAAAATCCGAACTTGTTTTTTATGCTAACTGTGTGCAGAAGATTTCCAAATTGGTTTAAGATTGATGAAGGCTTATCTTGCCCTTCCGATTCTGACTTTGATATCCTCATCCGTTCCACCTGTAGTTGGAAGGATGTTTCCAAGATAAGTGAAGGAAGTAACCACTGTTAAATCTCTCCCGTTGATGGTGATTGGTGCTGGTTTTTGTTTCGGTTCGTCGGTTATCTTCATCACCTCCGTCTTCTCTATTTTCACCTGGAGTCTTGTCTTCACTGCCAGCCAGTTTTTTGGTTTACGCCTGCAGGTCTTGGAGTTTGACATTAGACATGAATCATCCATACGCAAAATGCAGATCTTCTAGTCTTGTTATCTGTCCAACGTATTCCAGTCTTCGGTGGCATAAGGGTTAGGACGCTCGCCGACCATGCACATGGTCCGGGGTTCGATCCCCTGCCAACGCACACCTGATATATATGGTTGGCCTGCAAAATTTGGGCTACCGATATCACATGCTGAAAATTCCACACTTGTACTGAAAAATACGGTGTGGAATCAAGCTGTAATCAAAAATGAAAAAATTAAATTAATAAAAAATTCTTACTCCCCACAGTCTTCCTCATTATGCAGTCCACCACAATTAAGAATATCATCGGTGATAATAGTGGGCAAGCTTGTCTTACTCCTGTTGCCAATTCAAACGCCTCTCTGAGCTTTAGCAACTTAACATGCACAGAAACGGGTTCTTCAAAAGTAAAGATTTCATCGTTATTTCTTAATTAACTAAATTGTCCTCGAATGTCGTTGTAAATATGCAGAAATGTCTCTTCCGATAACCTACGTGTTAATTATAAAAGACGCAAGTAAACTTGCTTCATCTAATTTGAGGTGACTCAAAATCTAACTTTACAATTACAAATCTGGATAGTCACTAATCTCCCTAACCTCCACTTAGCAGACTAGTCTCCACTAATATGTATAAGTGAGTATTCCTCATAAGGCTTACGGAAGCTGAAGCAATTGATTTAAGCTTTCAAAGCACCACCTTAATTAATAACTAGTTACTATGAAACAATCGATTTATTGATGGCAATTGGAAAATTCTGTCCAAAACTACAAAACAATAGTGAAGTAGAATTCGAATTTATGCAATTGTCTGTCTGCATCACTTGTTGCGTATTTTACTCAATAATTATGCATTTTCTTTTCTTTAGATATGCGAAGTTGGCAATGGTGATAACGTCTCTGTCAAATGTGCAGATGGTGTTCATAAATTCTTCTTATCCAGCATAAGAGCTCCTAGACCTCAGGCTACTGGAAAAGATGAGGAGCCAGCACCAGCTCAACGTGCTCGTATTCGTCCACTTTATGATATACCATATGTGTTTGAAGCCAGAGAAGTTCTTCGCCAGTATATCGGAAAGCCTGTAAGTACATGATCAACCAGAAATAAATCAGGTGATATATCTTATGTAATTCTGTAATCTAGAAATTATACTTTAAAACTGCTAAATCTTTATACTTTTTATTACTTTTTCTATCATTGTAATTTTAGGTTACCGTACATGTCGATTACATTCAACCGAAGACTCCAAACACTGTTGACGAGCGTGTTTGTGCAACAGTTCAAACTGAAAATACAAATCTTGCATTAGATTTGGTATCAAAAGGTTTGGCTTCCGTTATTCGTTATCGTAATGCAAACGATTCCCGCACCGCTTTTTACGCTGACCTTCTTGGTGCTGAAGAAAATGCTCAATCAAAGGGACTAGGAATGTATAGCAAACAAGACCCTCCAGTTCATCGTATTGCAGATCTTACAGGTATCAATGCTGTCCTTTAAGTTTCATCATTTATTTTAAGGAATATATATATGATGAGAAGGTGTGAAACTTACTGTCTCGACTTGCATTTATATATAACCTAAAACTGAGCTGTTCTAAATGATAACTGTTTTCTTGGTAGGATAAATCCTCTGCCACCTATTCATAGGGACCTCATTTAATGAAATTTGTATCAGTTTTGAGAATTAAGGTATCTCGAACTGTACTTAACTACTTATTGGCCTTCTAGATGATGAGGGGCTAGTTTCGCATATGCCCGTTTACGCCATCTCTGGCGTAGACGTGATATCCGACTATCGATCACAGGGCGTGTGTACTGCTCAGCGGTCCGCTCCGTCCTCCTTTATCACTGTGAGTGAGACATGGTCATTGAGAGTGGAAGACATGAAAATATTAGCTGTGTTCGATCATAGGTGTCTGCGTTCTATCTCCCGTGTGAAGTGGTATAACAAGGTGAGCAATATTGAGGTTAAGCATCGGTCGAGTGCTAGGTAAGGAGGGGAATTCAATAGACGAGGTTGTGAAATTAAATCGACTGAGATGGTTAGGACATGTGTTACGTATGCCTAGTCATCGCCTTCCTCGACGGGCAATGTTAGCTGACATAGGGCCAGGTTGGAAAAGAGTTGGCGGTGGTCAAACGAAAACATGGCACCAGTCAATGAAATCTACAACAGTTAGTCTAAGCCACGTAGGAAAGTGTAAACTTCCTAACTGGTTGGGGTCCACGGGACGGTAAAAACCAATGGTTGGAAACAATTGGTTACGTGGCTCAAAATCGTTGTCACTGGCTGGTGCAGATGCATCCACTCCTTGTGACTTATGATTTCCAATGAAACTGTTTTGTTCTCCGTTATTACTATTCCTTTGTCTCACACCTCTGTTTACTGACTATATTATGCATTTCTTCTACTTTCTTCTCTTATTTTGTGTGCTACATGGAGTGTGGCGACTTGAGCTGCCGCACATATGTTCAAAATTCTATGTCGAAAACTGACCTACCGACCGTACTACTTCATACACCTTAAAATCAATTCAGCTTCCTACTTCTAGTCTGAATGTGTGTAACTTGAATATTCTTATGTCATGCTGCATCGGTTAGTGTTTCCATTTAGTGAATGAACAGTTCTAAGTCAATAACTTAGAAACATTGCCAATTAATTTGTGATTGTGTATTTGTCAGTAGAGACAGTAGCTAAATACTGCTTATGTGAGTGGTGATAACTACCCACAGATATAATGAAGTCAGCCGGTTGTTAAAAATGACTTACCAGTGATATTGAATAAGCCAAGTAATCAAATGCGCGAACTGCTACATTTCTGAAGGTTGATAAATTGTATTGGTAAGCTTTCATTATGCCTCCAAGTAAATTATTGTTTGCCAATTAAGTAATCTTCGAGACCAATATGTTGATATAAGACATTACTCTGCTGCCTATTTCAATTGTAGGCTTTTGATAACTTCTTGTCATATACCTTAATATTGACCAAAGTATATTCATCAAACTTTATTTATCCGCATTTTTAGGCAACGTTGCCAAATCACGCCAGTTTTTATCCTTTTTACAACGTGCTGAACGATTGGATGGTCTAGTTGAATTCGTATTCGGTGCAAGTAGATTTCGTGTTTATATACCTCGAGAAACTTGTATTATCACCCTTTTACTGAGTGGTATTCAGTGTCCACGTAGAGGAAGGTATGTGTATATGTAATACCGTTTTTACTTTTTACCTTTGAGATTATGTATATTTGTCAATGTCGGCACATGTTTCCAGTCCGCCTGTTATTTCTGCACAATAGCCTGGGTGCACTAAATTTTGTGTTGTTATTCAATCCCCAACTGATAGTAATAATAAGGTGGAACTTCACCTCGAAATTTAAATTTGTGTGTAGGCTTGACTTCTTTTTAAAGTTGGATATTTTTATGGATGACTATTACCTCATTGCATTTCAGCGTGCACCACTGATGGTTTGTAGTATAGATACTCCTGGAAGCAGTTTTTTAATATCAGTCTTATGATCCATACAAATAATAAGTTTTGCTTTAGACGAGGCTGATAGTCTACTATTGGCTTGTTTATCAAGGTTCTCGAGTTTAATTATTTATTTATTTTTCAAGTCATCCGAGTGCATGTTTCACCAACCCCCCCCCTATGTGCTAAGCCTGATTACTCTCTTCGCCCAATGTATCTGTGCATAGATATATGTAAATCGGTAAACAGTATGGAACGTGATGGTCTATATGCTGTTCAGGAACCATTGTGTACAATGCCTGCAGCTCCAAGTTTTGTCCGGTAAACGGGCAAACCTGCTATGACGGGTTGTCATCTGAAGTGGTGACGACTAGTGGCGTCCGTCAAGGATGCCCATTATTCCCATCCCTATTCAACTTCATCATAGACGTACTAATGGACTTAACCCTATCACACTTCAGCGACTCAGGGATTGACTTGCTACCTGGGAAGAATCTCGTTGACTTAGAATATGCAGACGATATATTCCTTCTAGGCGAGGACGCTGACAAAATGCAGAGTCTACTGAACACCTTGAGCAACAATCTTCGTATGTTTGGCATGCGATTCGCCCCTGTAAAATATAAGATGATGCTGCAGGATTGGACTTCACCGACCCCTAGATTAGAAATAGGGAGTGAAGTGGTAGAGCACGTTGACCGCTTCACTTATTTGGGAAGTACCATCAGCCAGTGCCAGCGGGTTGATCTCTGACGAAATTTCAGCACGAATACAGAGGGCTAGGTTCGCATACGCCAGTTTACGCCGTCTCTGGCGTAGACGTGATATCCGACTATCGACCAAAGGGCGTGTGTACTGCTCAACAGTCCGCTTCGTCCTCCTTTATGACTGTGAGCGAGACCTGGCCATTGAGAGTGGAAGACATGAAAATATTAGCTGTGTTCGATCATAGGTGTCTGCGTTCTATCTCCCGTGTGAAGTGGTATAACAAGGTGAGCAATATTGAGGTTAAGCATCGGTCGAGTGCTAGGTAAGGAGGGGAATTCAATAGACGAGGTTGTGAAATTAAATCGACTGAGATGGTTAGGACATGTGTTACGTATGCCTAGCCATCGCCTTCCTCGACGGGCAATGTCAGCTGACATAGGGTCAGGCTAGAAAAGAGCTAGCGGCGGTCAAATCAAAACATGGCACCAGTCAATGAAATCTACAACAGTTAATCTAAGCCAGCCACGTAGGAAGGTGTAGACTTCCTGACTGGTTGGGGTCCTCGGGACGGTAAAAACCAATGGTTGGAAACAATTGGTGACATGGCTCAAAATCGTTGTCACTGGCTGGTGCAGATGCATCCACTCCTTGTGACTTATGATTTCCGATGAAACTGTTTTGTTCTTCGTTATTACTATTCCTTTGTCTCACACTTCTGTTTACTGTCTATATTATGCATTTCTCCTACTTTCTTCTCTTCCTTTGTGTGCTACAAAGAGGGAATGTGGCGACTTGAACTGGCGCACATATGTGCAAAGTTCTATGTCGAAAACCGACCGACCGATTTGACAACAATAGAGGTTAAAAGTAGAGGTAGTGTGAAAAAAAGCTACTGTTATACAACTTTTTTCTTCACTCTACGCTTCCACCTGATACAAGTACTTAGCTTTCTCATAAGCCGAAACGTTTTGTCCTTAGGGGAAATCAATTCATGGGTTTGTTTCGTATACTTGACATACCAACACCATTGTATGAATTTTTCGCTAATTTTCTGCGAAGTTGTTTTTATACGTGCCGTTGGAACGATTACTGTACTTACCTTTGTCTTTTTAAATATGTGTGATGCAGAAATAATAAGAGGATTATATAGATTGTAACAATGTGAACCGGTACTGAGTTTTACAGGAGTCCGTGAAGTTACATCGATTAAGATGGTTAGGACATGTGTTTTGCATGCGCCTACCTAGCCATCGTCTTCCTCGATGGGCAATGTTAGCTGACGTAGGATCAGGTTGGAAAGGAGTTAGCTAGTGGTGGGCGAACGAAAACATGGCTTCGTCAGTCAATGAAATCCAAAAGAATTAGTTTAGGACAATCACGTAGGGAGGTGTAGAATTCCTGGTTGGAGTCATCGGAACGGCAAAAACCAATACTTCTCAATGGTTGGTGCAGATGCATCCACTCTTTGTGATTTATTATATCCAATAAAAGTATATTGTTCTTCCATATCACTATTCTTTTTGCCTCATATTTCTGTTTTGGATCTCTTTTTACTTTCTTCTCTTGCTTCGTGTGCTAAGTGAAGTGTGTCAACTCGAAATGCTGCACATCGGTGCAAAGTCCTATGTTGAAACCAGTCAGTCAGTGTGCTTCCTAGAATTCTTGTTTGTTTTCTGACTACTTTGCATTCCCATTGAAACATAGGGCTTCAAACTTGAGATTTAAAGTGTCAGTAGCAGTGGTTTTTATTTTTACGACGTAAGTTTCTAGCTCCACGCTAAAACTTCCCTATTTACTAGGGTTACAATCAACTAAGAGAGGTTGAGCTCGTCGGTCAACAGGGATCTACTTATTCCGATTATTAAGTTATTGTTTACTTGTAATTTCAATGTTTTACTTGATTATCCACAAGTGCATGACTTCCTTCTCTACCTATATGATACTTTAGAGTTGGTCCTGATGGCTCCGCTTTACCCGATATGCCATTTAGTAATGAAGCTTATGCATTCGCAAAAGACTTATGTATGCAACGTGATGTTGAGATCAAAGTGGAAACGATTGATAGAGTGGGAAATTTTGTCGGATGGATTTTCCTAGACTCTCCGTCATCTTCAACTAGCAATACAAACGGACCGGAGGTGGCGAATAAGTCTTCGGGGAAGAAGAAAAAGAAGCCAACTGAAGTTGTCAATGCTAAGCCAAAAACAAATCTCAGTGTTCTGCTGATATCTCAAGGCTATGGTACTGTTCACCGTGCACCTGCAACTGAAAGATCACCGTACTATCAAGATCTGATGAAAGCAGAAGAAGATGCTAAAGCCGCTCGATGTGGTTTATGGTCATCTGATGAATTTGTGAAAGAATGGGAAGCTGAAATCAAAAATTCTGATTTCGCTGCAGCCAGTGCAGCTGAAGATGGCAATTTCGTACCCTTAAGTGGCGTTTCAGAATATTTGGATGACTTATCAGGACTACAAATCAATGACGATAGTGCTTCCCAAGGTGTAAATAATGAAGCTACCAAGGTAAGTTAACAACTGCTTTTTTTTCATAGTATTATTTCCTATTAATATGCATTTTAGTTGATTTTTAATTAACAGTATGTATTTAATATACATGGTTAGTAATGCTACATCCTTACACAATCAGTCCTGATGAAGTTTAAACACTGGACTACACTGCGGTTGTTATTCATGTTAAGTGTATATCTTGTTCTACTCTCAGAAAATCAATGCACTTATCCCATACAAGTGTAGATAGGAAATGGAGTTCTTCTAAGGCATGGCATTCACCTGATGCTCACTAGTGATTGGCCCTATTCAGGCAGTTAACCTGGGGTTCTAGTGGGAAGCCGTGACCAGTAGGGTACAGCAGGTTGAAGGTGAGGCAGTAACTCATCGAAGAAGACATTGCGAAATGGTCGCGCTATGTCGTGAATTGGCAGAAGATAGAATTCAAGGACCATTAGAACGGGGTCCCAGTGGCTCAATGGTCTACGAGCTCGCCTTGTAACTAGAAGGCCCTGGGTTCGAATCCCGGTGGGTGCGTACTGATGAAGAGTCCCAAACTAGGACGAAACAGCTGTCCAGTACTCCCAGAACTGGATTTCCAGTGGTTCTCTAACTGGTGTCAGCTCATGATGAAATCCTCCATGCAATCAAACATAATCCCTACAAAACCAATACTTGAAAACCTACATATATGCTTTCCCCGTTAGTCATCTAGTGCACTGCATGAAACGTATGTGTAATAAGCTGTAAGCTTGAGTGGTATCTAAATAGTAAATGTATGTAATACCATGCAAAAATGTATAAATATAGAGCCTAGCATGGCTTATTTTCTAAGACCCTTACTTTTAATAAATGCCTTCTCTATTTCAGGTATCGTGGAAGGCAGCTCAAGTGACAGGAATTTCCAAACCCCCTTCTGGTAGTCAAGGCCTACGATTTTTTGCTCAACATTTGTCGGATGCAGCAACTTTAATCAAAATTAGTCAAGCTCTAAATAGTCAATCCTTCCCTTCATTCCCACCTGAAAGTTATCCTAAAAAGGGTAGCCTGTGTATTGCCTGCTTCAGTTTAGATAATTGCTGGTATAGAGCACGCGTTATTCGAAGTTCGCCTAAATCTATAGCAGTCCAGTTCATTGACTTTGGTAATGAAGAAGTGATCGAGGCGGCTGAATATTCATCACGGCTTTCTCCGCTTCCATCTGGTTCACTGATGCAACTTCCTCCACAGGTTAAAGAATATCGGTTAGCCTTTGTGCAGTTACCACCGGATGCTGCAGATCGTACATTCGCTGAACGTGCCTTCTGTGATCTTGTTGAGAACAAAGAGGTTAGTAGAATTCGTTTATTTTTATTTTTGCAACAGCCGTATAACTTGTGTAATAGTTTGTTCAAACATCACTTAACTATTGTTCCAGCCATATTACTAACCCTGTGAAGAGTTATGTCAACGTCTGAATCACGTGACAGAAGGGAGTTTTTTTTCAGACGGCTGATTATTGTTATTATTTCCTTTAATTCCTAGAGGAACATAGGGCTTCAGCCGTGCGTCTCCATTGCGTTCGGTTCTCTGCTAACGTTTTCACCTGGCTCCAAGTCTGCCCACACGCTTTCATCTCTTCACATGACCTCCTCCAAGTCACCCTTGCACTGACGACCAATTCGCCGCTTCCCTTTCGGGTTCCACTCGAACAATGGCTTATCTAGTGATGTCACTTGATGCATTGTTTCCTCAGAGTATGGCCAATCCATCTCCATTTCTTCCTGCCTATTTGTTTCACAATCGGTTCCTGGTTGGTTCGCTCATTGCCAGAGATCTCTGTTGCTGATCTTTTCTGACCGGCCATCTAATCTTGAGTACTGAGCGAAGACAACTGTTAATGAAGGTTTGTAGTTTGTTTGAGATGCTCTTTATGACGCGCAGTGCAAGTCTCTGATCGGTATAGTGAGTAGCACTGACTGACTTCACATTGGAGTTGAAAATCCGGATCTTATTTTTGATGCTGAGTGCTGTTGACCTCCACACAGACTTGAGAGTAGTGAAAACTTGTCTTGCTTTTCCTATTCTTGCTTTGATATCCTCGTCAGTTCCGCCTGTAGTTGAGACGATGCTTCCCAGGTAGGTGAGGGAGGTTGTTTCTTTCAGGTTCCTCCAATTTATGCGGATTGTTGTCTGTTGTTGTTGTTGCTGTTGGTGGTGTTGCCCAGGAATCTTCATCACCTGTGTCTTCTCTATGTTCACCTGCAGTACTATCTTTGATGCTTGTTCTGCCAACTTGTTGCTTTTCGCTTGGATATCAGACGGCTGAAGTTCACTTTATATTTATATTCGATTGCTGTCAGTGTGGAGTTCTGATGAATGCTAATTTTTACCAGGAAACGAGTTGTCGCGTTTTTCATTTGCCTCTGAAGAAGACAAAAGGCGGCTTGTTTGAGAATCTGTAATTGGTCTTGAGGCTGCGCTTTTGCGATAAGCGCTAGTGTGTCAACTTTCAGGTGTTCAAAACAGTTCTTGTCTGAGAAATATTCCAAACTATTGATTAATTCTCATCATAAAGGCACTCTGTGTGCATATCTAATGGAATCGCGACCATTTAAAACTGAACTTTCTCATTGTCCTCTTGTATTTAATCTGTTCTGTTTTGTTTTACAGGTAAAACTAGCTGTCCAGTACGATTCAGTACCTTGTGGAAATGAATCAATTAAACCTGTCCCAGCGGTAACATTACTACTTCCAACTGTAGATGTTAATTCCTCTGGATCATCTTGTCCAAGTGATTTGGACATAAGTGAATCATTGCTGTCCAATGGTTTAGTATGCGTTGAACCTATTCAACCTCAATTGCTTAAACGACTACCTCATAATCTACTACACAAATACTTGGATGCACAAGCTTCAGCTAAAAAGGAGCGTAAAAATATCTGGCGTTATGGAGACTTCCGTGCAGATGTTGATCAACCATAATAATAATATTATTATTAATAATAGTGGTGATGATGATGATAATGATGATGTCCTGCATAATAATAATATTAATAATAAAAAAAGTCGATAAACCACAGTTTGGACAAGTGCCTTTTGGTGGTGTATACCCCTATCATCAGGTGATGAATATGTTTCATAATGTGCAGTTAGCGCTGGAGTCTCACCAGTATGCTCTTAATATTTTTCTTTCTTTCCTTTTTTTCTCTTCTCACCAGTGATGATTATTGAATGTTGTTTGTTTTAGGATCCTTTTTTAAAAGAAAAAAACTGTATTATTTGTCTGAATAAATATATATATAGGATGTTTTCTGTGCTGTTGTGCTTGCGTACCACGTGATCTCTCAGTATTTACTTCCTTACCTTACCCCTTACCCTACCCTACCCCTGTGTGTTTGTGTGCAATGTTTTTATTGTCCCTATGTAGACTGTTTTTTTATTATTAAAAAAAAACTTTTTTTTTCTATTCTAATTTGTTTTCTTGTATTTTTTACTTCCTCAACCCCCAATGTATGCATATATTTATATATACATATAATATATATACCACACCGCTATGTCAGTCCAGTGTGATCACTACTCACTTTAGTGTTTTTTTTTCTCCGTAATTATTTCTGTACCAATGTGGATGATGTGTGTTTGTTTTTTGGAATAATAAACTGTGATTTTGTTTTTCGTTTTGTTTTGTTTTGTATTTGATACTTCGGAATATGCTCCTGTATCATTGATTGTGGCATTGAAAAAAGCAACTGTGCCGAGAACTAGGGTCATTCATTGATGGTGTGAGAATGATCACGAAGAGAGTCCTTTTAGATAATTCTATTTCATTTCACGCAGCTTAAACATATATATATATATATATATATATATGGGTCAAACGTCCAGATCACTCAAAACAAGAGTGAATGAACATAAACGCCTGCCTAACTAAAGGTCAACCAACAAGAACAGACTGGAAAAGAGTAAATGGTGGCCAAACAAAAACATGGCCTCATCAATCCATGAAATCCTTGACAGTTAAACTGAGTCAGGTAGGTAGGGAGATGCAGACTTCCGGGTTGGGGCCCACCCTCGGGACTCTAAGAATCAATGGCTGGAGACAATAGGTTGTAACAACAGAAGACAAGGGTCAGGCAACAGATCGTTTATTAAGGAAATCAAAGCATATTTATATATTTTCATGTACATTATTATAGTTTAGTTAAACAAACAAACACGGTCTTCTGATTGGTTGTTTCTCACTTAAAGTTAATCTTTCATCTCTTTGTGACTGTTTCTTGAATGTCAAATCCTCTATATGTTAACTGCATCCGCCTACGCAAAGTCTGTTGTGGTCGGTTTTGAATCAGTGTTTGTTCATATTTTCTCACGACAAATCTTGAGAACGTAAACATTGACGTAAATTACTGTCTACCAATTTGGCTAGCAGACAGCTCTCATCACAAGGTGACATGGCTCAAAATCGTTGTCAATGGCTTACGCAGATGTATTCAGTCTCTGTAATCTTTCATATTCCTTTCTACCATTACTCATTCTGTTTCGCTCTTATACTTGTCAAAACTCTATTGATTCTCTTCCCTCATCTTCTTGTCTACTTTTGTGTGCTATTTGGAACGTGGCAACTCGAACTACTGCACTTGGGTGCCAAGTTCTATGTTGAACCCAGAGAGACAGACTCTCTCCAGAATAATGTGATTTGATATTTTGCTTCGGGTGGACAGGAGCCTGATTCCGCACCACTTTATGCACAGGCTGAAGCCACTATTTGGTAGTTTGACAAGGTTACCTTTCTTCAAATCAGAAGGTATCTTTCCTTCCAAATTTTCTGCAGTAGTGGTGTGAGGATATACGCTGAGGTCTGTGGATCCCTTATCAGTGCTTTCACAAGAGTTCCGTCTTGTCTTGCTGGCTTTTATTAGCTTTATGACGTTCATCAATACTTCTACTTATGTTGGAGAATTTGTGTCAACTGGCAGTTCTGTGGCTGTTTGTTGTATTTCTGGACGAGTTGTTGATAGTCGTCGGTTCGGAATTACTTTTAAGTGGTCAACCCATTGTCTCTCATGTTTCTGCTCTTTGGTAATTCGATTCCCTTCACACTCTTTCATTGGTTTCATCTGTATTGATCTCTTCCCAGGTAGCAACCGAGTTGTCTTTTGTAGTAATGTGAGGTCCCTCTTGTTTGCGGCCTGTTTTGCGTCAGTTTCTAATGTGTTGTAGATCATAAATGTGTGATATGATGGAGAAGATTTGTAGCTTAGGTGGATGATTTTGATGTGGTTGTGTTCTCTGAGCTGGATAGTTAATTTGCGAAGCTTCCATCACCCTACTAGGTGACATCTTCAGCGCATACTTCAATTTGCTGAAGTGAGCTTTTAGATTTCTCCACGAGTTTATTAATCATCTCTCCCGGTGACCTTGGGTGTGATTGGTTGTTTTTGTGCGTTTTCACACCTTCTAGGCTACTTGTATAGTCACTCATTGTTTCTTTGACTTGAACTTTAACCCTTTGTGTGTGACGTTTCTTTCTTATCGGTTGATAAATTTTGTGTATCTGGATGTGTCTATTGATTGATGATTCACTGGAATGCCAAGCTTCTGGAATTTTTCTAGCATTCTTGTTGTTTCCTCTGTCTAATATTTGAACATTGTCCCAATCGAATTGATGCCCGTGGTTGTCTGTATGTAGTGATATGAGGGAGTGGATGTCATGTCTTTTGGCGACTAGCTTATGTTTCGTGGAGACGAAGACGAATCGGACGTCCACTTTGGCCATTGTAGTGTTTCTCGCAGTTGTTAAAATTTATTTTGCAGATCATGTTGGTTTTATCTTCTTTCGTTGTTGAGTCTTTTGGTTGACATAGAAGCAACAAAATCACTTCACTCAGTACTATGTCAACCAATCGCGTCCAAGGTCACCAGGAGAGATGGTTCATAAACTCGTGGAGAAATCTAAAAGCTCACTTCAAATTGAAGTGTGCGCTGAAGATGTCACCCAGTAGGGTGATGAAAGCTTCACAAATTAACTATCCAGCTCAGAGAACACAACCACATCAAAAACATAAATGTGTGAATTAAAGAACAAAACAATTCAAACAGTTGGTGTGATTACGGACGGTAATTTTGCTCAAAATATTACCGAAAACTTACCATTGCGTGTAAATTGTTGAAATATAATTATACTTTATTTGATCTATTCCACAATGCTTCCACTTTTTACTGACATTAAACGTATATACGTCAGAATTAGGTTAATTCATGAATAATTCCCATCCAGACATTAATGAAAACAAAATTCGTGGTCCAGTGAAGAGGCTGTTTTCGGCGGCGAATTCGTATTCATCTTTAGCTGTACAATCGCATTCATGTACAATTTTTTCATTGTTGAATATGAAGTAGACGTTGAAGGTGCAACGTAGTAACAGCTACCTTAGATAATGCATCGGTATGCCGACATCTATGCTGTTGCATTGGATGAAGTCACACAGAAAGCATATAGTTTCTGTCAGTGGAACATTGGTGAATAGAGAGACGACGTCTAGGGAGACCATCTTTTTATTTGCGAGGTTGACATTTTTAATTGAATCCACGAAATCGAATATGTCGCGGAGGTTGTATCTTGGCAACTTTTCTTTCACTGGTCGAAGAATTTCTACCAGCCACTTCGCTATTAGGTGATATGGCGAATTGATCATATCTAATACTGGGCGGAGTGGGACGTCCTTTTTGTGCACTTTGGGTAGTCCATACATTCGTGGCGGTGTAGAACCAGATGGGCGAAGTTTTTCATATAGTTCTGTGTTGATAATCGATTCATCTTTCATTTTTTTCAATAAGTTGGTTAGCTGGAGCTCCGTCTGTTCAGTTGGATCTTTTTGGATCGTCTGTTTTGAAATTTGCTGTCATCAGATAGAATTGACGAGAGTTTCTTCACATAGTCTGACTTGTTAAGCAAAACAATTTCAGAACCTTTGTCTGGTCGAGTTATTATCAGGTTTTCGTTTGATTTCAATTCTTTGAGTTGCTTTCGTTCTTTTGAAAGCATATTACGAAGTCTAGGTTTTTTGTTGATGTAGTCAAGGCAGCAATTCAAAACAGTTAATTTGAAGTGTTCTGCACTGTCATATGAAATTGGGACCAGATCATTCGTCTGACTAATCAAATTCTCGAATCGTACTTTGGTCTTTAATTCGTTTACTTTTGATGATGCATCACAAACTTTTGGTCCCAGCGACAACAGTTGCATTTGAATCGGTGAAAGTGAGACATCAGAAAAATTGAATACATATTTCTCGGGACAAGATAGGAAAGCTGTTTCCCTGGTGACTGAATTTAGGCTTTGTTTAAGTTTCATGATGATATTTTCCTTTCTCTCCTCTGAGACTGTATCGGCGTAGTGTTCGAATGACGCCCATTCATCAACAGTCAAATCATAAAGAAGGTGGGAGCTCATTGAGACGTTTTGTTCCAGTTCAGCTAATCTGGATCGAACGGCATCAATGTGATTCTGGGTGTGTCTTCTGAGCGTGCGTGAATTGGGAGATATATGGTTTCGTCTCAGATTTTTTCAGAATGCTTTTGGGTATTCATGTTTATCCAAACAGCTTTTCCAGAAGGAAATCTTCGCATTCACTTCAGCAAGCTTGACGGATAAACGAAGAAACTTATTCAGTTCCTTTACTGTCGAACGGTCCTTGCTCGTTTTCAAATCACAGAATATACACATTTGATCATAGGGAATAAAAAGGCAGTTGCAGCTAAGAAAATTTTCTTTTCGACGAAGTCATCACCTAAGCTGTACATTCGAAAACAACCCCTTATCATCAACTATCGACGACCTTCATCTCTACAAGAGATACATTATTATACTTTCATCATACAATTTTTTCTTCACAGAAGAGGATAGCAACAAAAATAATGGGTTGTCACAAACATGGTTGCTATATGTCAGATGAATAAGAGTATTAGAGTTAAGTTGAGCAATAAGATGAGTAATTTAACGAGTGAGTTGTAATCAGAGTGCATATAGAAACGCTAGAAAAGTAAGCGGTTATGCAAGAGTCCTGAAGAAATACAAGAGTTACAAAAACAAGCAAATGTCAAGTTAGTATAAATCAACAATGCTGTTACCATGATAGTAGAAGTGGTTGAGTAATTCTCTTTTGCATGCATAGCTTCGGTCTATTTATCTCAATGGCTAGAGCTTCAACATCGCAAAGAAGACGAAAGTCTATTGTGTATTGGCAGGTTATTCTTCACTTTGAAGGAAGCGTTTGTTGAGATGGAATGACTAGAGTGATGACGAGATGTTCGATTATCGCACTCGTTATGGAGTCACTACTGCCTTCTTTCAACCATGTGGAGCAGTGTTCTTGAACTCTTTTAGACGGGATGCGCGTCGGGCGACTAATGTACCCGGCTCCACATCAGCCACTGAACTGATGCACATAGAAGAGTTTAGATGTCAGATCTTAGGGCTTCTACAGATCAATGGAGGACTGGACAACACTACTCTTAGCGTTGCTGAGAAGAATGTTCTTCTCAAAAATGCCGAAGTTCTTCTCTGAGAGATGTCACTGGTTAAGTCTCCCTTGAAATCGAGTTGCATGTAAAGTTTGTTTGTTGAAGTTTTCGGTTTACTGTTCTTATCACTCAATCTCAGTGAGTACCCATTTTTCATGAATATTTCTTTCGGAAGATCTAGTTCTGCTTCTGAGACGTCAGGACTACAGATGTGTCGCAGCTTAGTGGCAAGGGATTTTATTAAGTTTCGTTCAACGGACATCCAGCTGTAGCAACTTGTTAGTTGACCGTTCCTCATGGGGTCCTCTTGTTAGTTCCATATCAAGAAAGGAAATTTCGGATTCGTTTTCCAATTAAGAAGCAAATTTTATTACCGGACAGTAGTTGGTAAATACTTGTAGCAGTTGATTGGGGGTGGTAATTAGTTCAGTTAACCCAAATCGATCTGTGTTATACCAAGCTATTAGATGTGTAAGGACCGACGCTACTACCAGTTACCTAAGCTGAAATAAGTGGGATGGGGTACGAATCCTGGACCCACTGAACGCTTAAGTCGATGAACTACATTCCCACCCTTAATACGCTTAGTGAAAATCAAACAGTTGTAGTGTAGTCTTTTTTTCAGATTCAGAGTTTTGGATGACGATAGAAAGCTTTGAGTCTTTGTTAGCCGTGCAGTTTTCGGAGATACTTAACTATCAGGTTTTCGTTTGCAGGGACTTGACTGGTGACAGGTTTGATCACAATCTGACATCGGTTAGAGAACAAAGGTGTACTGGACAGCTGTTTCATCATAGTTTGGAGCTGTCCAGTATTACAAAGCCACCAGGGTTCGAAACCATTACCTTCTGGTTATGAGGTACACTCGTGGACCATTCAACCACGAAGACCCAACCTAATGGTCCATGAATTTCAGCTGCTGCCAATTCTTGATACATATATTTAGCGCAACTGCCAGCTAGTATTGCAGGCGAGTAACTTTCCTCTTGGTGGACTCCACTGGTTACGATTCCTCCATAGAACTCTAGTTAAATTTCCTGTATAGTGTCATCAGATTATTTGTAGGGACTTGATTTGCTTCAGGTTTCATCAAGACATTTTTAACTGCCTGTTAGATAATAATTAAAGTTTCAACGGGATTATCTAGTTTAATTAAATATGTGCAAAATTTGGGCACTCTAGTAGTAAGTAATTCCATATCAGTTTGTTTATTAAATGTATCACACAGTGAAACAGTATCATTTACTGGATGACAGTGTTTCGAACACAATTATCATCACACGACTTCGAAACTTGAGTTTTATAGTTTTCTTTGTTCTCTCCCATTTGTCGTCGGTATGGTAGTAAAATTTTCCAGATGTTCAGCTGGACAGGTGTTGAATCATTCCTATTACACGTGTTTGCAGTTGATTCGATAAACAAATTTTCTTTTATCAATCTCTCCGTCCAGCCTGTTACATTAGATTTTGAAACTGTCATCCTATCCCATCTTATTGTATGGTTGTGTGCAACTGCATGTAGTGAGTGGTATAGCTGAACTCTTCTCTAGATTTCTTATCTTATTCGGGTCAACCAATCTAGATTTTGCTAGGTTTTTATGTTCGGCTAGTCTACTGGTGTGACCTGACAATCATTGCAAGGTTGATTGTCAGGTCAAATATATAGGTCAAGGTAGTAGAACAGGGGCAGTTGGACTAGCCAAGCATAAAAATCTAGACTAGTCGACCCGAATAATATAAGAAATCTAGAGAATAGTTCAGCCATAGCACTCACTACATGCAGTTACACACAACACAGTCATACAATAGGATGATGGGATAAGATGACAGTTTTAAAATCTAATGTAACAGGGTTGCGAGCGGAGGAGATTGATAACAGAAGCTTTGTTCATAGAATCAACTGAGAACACATGTAATAGAAATGATTCAACACCTGTTCAGACTGACATCTGGAAAATTCTAATACCCCAACGACGACAAATAGGAGAGGAAAAAGTAAACTATAAAACTCAAGTTTCGAAGTTGTGTGATTATAATTGGCGATATGATTATGAACCACAATAAATTGTGCTTGAAACACTGTCATTCAGTAAATAATACTGTTTCACTGACTGTGTGATACATTTAATAAACAAACTCATATGGAATTATCTAGTTTAATGATGAGTGCTTTTCATTTGAGATCATTTAGCTGGAATACATGATTGCAAAAAAATCTAATAATGTTTTCCCTAAAAATATAGTTGTACTGAGTACAAGTCAATTCACATCAAATAAGATGACGTAATAACTTGCTAAAAAACAAACTATTATTTCTTTTTTTTTTCTTAAGTGTTGTTATAAAATTAAATTTGATGAAGAGTAAGTTAAACGTCAACAGCAGTTCAAGTAGAAAATCTTATCAATCATTAAGTTATGCTTCAGTTAATCAGAACATTTAGTGCACTCTAAAACACGTAATTGTTTTTTTTTTAACAACAACAACAAAAAAGATTATTTTGACAAATACAGTGATTAGGTCTATATGTCAGCACTTCTCCTGTTCCAAATAATGATAATCGCTGTTGTCGATGACGTTGAAAATTTCATTATTAATTGAAAAAAACAAAAACATAATATGCTTTATCTGTTTCTACGCATGCTTGTCTTCTATCCACGTCTTTTTTATGCTGCAGTTCAGCTCTTGCGGTTCTCTATTAACTGCTTTTATAACTATATGTCCAAGCACTTTAGTCAAGTATTCTCTGATAATATTGATACCAGCTTTGTAACTTTTCCAGAAGGTAACTTGAAAATAGCACTCTTATACATTGGAAAGGATACTGTCCTAAAGTGGCTTCTAAGGCTCAATCCTGGTAAGTCCAGTGGCCCTGATGAACCCCACCCACGTATATTAACAGCATTGGCTGAAAACATAGCCAAGCCATTGTCGGTAATCTTCAATATGTCTCTGGACCAGTCTAAATGTCCAAGAGACTGTCTGGAAAGATGCCATCATTAGTCCGGTCTTCAAAACCGGATCTAGAAACTTAGTTCAGAACTATCGTCCTGTTAGTTTGACCAGTATTGTTGTTAAACTACTGGAAAGAATAATTCGTGATGCTATCGTTCAGTTCATTGAAGGGAACAAACTTTTCGCTGTGGAACAGCATGGTTTTAGAGCAGGTCATTCTTGCTTGACCAATCTTCTTTTGGCCAGAGAAAGTTGGGCAAGCTCAGCTGATGCTAATATACCGTTGGATACCATATTCATCGACCTTAGCAAGGCGTTTGACAGGGTTTCTCATTCAGGTCTTCTAGTAAAGTTAGGTAGTCTGGGAATCAATAAAGTGGTTGCCGACTGGATTCAAGACTTTCTAAAGGACAGAAAACAAAGAGTACCAGTTAACGGGGTTTTATCAACATGGGAATCGGTTAAGAGTGGCGTTCCTCAGGGTACAATTCTAGGGCCACTTCTTTTCCTGATTTATGTTAACGAGATTCCATCGGTAGTTAAGTCATCCTGCTTACTGTTTGCTGATGACACCAAGATATGGAGGGCTTTACACGATGACAGTGACCACTTCATCTTTAATTACGTGTTATCCTTGTAAAATTAATTTATTCTAACCATTTCTACCTTTTATAAATGTGTATTGATTTTCTTCGCTAATTATCACCCCCATTTGACATTTTGACACTGACTAATTATTGTTAACAAACATATCGCCACTGTTGTGTATTGTAATAAAAATGCTATATATATATTTGAGTAGAGCCAGAGTGAGATGAGGATCTAATTGAAAAGTAAATATTTCTTCGCTCAATCTTTCTGTTTTCTAAATGTCTAAATGGGGATATTTTTTATGTACTGAATCGTATCAGTGAAGTCGGCAGTGCGATCACATACATAGCCAGATGACTAACTTTCGCGGTCCGCCATGAATAGACATAAGAGGTAGTTGGAACCCCACCATACTGTAAATAATTGTCGTCATATTTATTATTTTCACCAGTCCGAATCGAACTGCAGTGCATTATCTCTCTCTCTCGCTCATTCTTGTTTCGGAATGAACTTATTATCTGTTGTTGTTGTAAAGCAGACTGTACCAACATGTTTTCGATTTACGTTTCCATGGATTTCTTTTATATATATATATATATACTAAAATTGTCGCAAAAGTAATACATCTCTTTATTCAGGTTGCAAGCACTTAATAGGAGGATACACTGACGAAATAAACAATGAATCCGTTACATCTGGCTCCATGCATCTCCTTGTTATTGCCTTTTTGAAAATCAATACGAAACAGTCTACCAGCAGTCTACGCTATCACGTACAGTTGGATAACGAACTATTCCAATAATGAAAGCAAAAGGATTAAGCGACGAAATGCTTGCTTTTCAATTAGATCCTCATCTACTCTAAGAAGTGTAGAGCATTTTTGATACAAATACACAACACTTTACTAATTAGTCAGTATCAGTATGTCAGGAGGGGGGATGATAATTAACGAAGAAAATCGGTACACATGACCAAAGGGTAGAAATGGTAACACCAAGCGGATTGCATAATGCATAATTTCGGGAAAATGGGCAGTTATTAAGGAATATGGACGAAATATTCCCATATTGGGTCATAAGAAAAAAGACGTAAACAGTGAAGAAAATTTTCTTTCCGACGATTCATTTTCATAAGCTGTACAATCGTGATTATATTTAACAAAGAAATTATAAGACCAATCAGATAGTGGAAAAATTTGTCCTCAGAAAATGTATTACGTAATGTAAGGTGTAGTCTAGAAGGGGTAACTAGTTGGAAGTTAGAAATGAGGCAGAAGTTGGCATGGCGTAATAAGTGTAAGAAACTGAATAATCAATATGATTGTGTAGAGTCGACAGGAACTAGTGGAATGAAAACGCAGTTTTACTAACAAGCAGTAATAGAATGATAAAAAATATGGATGATGAGAATAATAATGATAATAAAATAATAGTAGTAATAACAATAATAATAGTAAACCTGAATAATAAAAAGAATCAACATTATAGTAAGAACGTTACTCTGGCCACGGTAGTGCTTTTGAATGCAGAGGTCCGGCTTCACATCCCGAATAGACAATGATTCAGCTATATACAGATGGCGTATTCGAAGTCCTTTCGTACGATATTGAAGGAGTCTGGGTAGCCGCCCTGTGAAGCATTCATGCAAGGGTATTCGATGTCCGGAGTTGGCGGGGTGTTCGAAGATGGGGCTTCTAGTATTCATCTTTTCTCCTCTGGCTAGCCAAGCTGGACAGTGTTCCAGAATACGTTTGTGGACTTGACGTTGCGTACGGCCAATATACTTTTCTCCACACGAGCAGGTAAATTGATAAATACACAGTGAGGTGGCCAAAGGTGGTGTCTTATCCGTAAGATTAGACTGGATTAACTGTCTGCTGGAGAGTGTGATACGTAAGGTGGCTGCTTGAAATGTCTTCTTCAGACATTTCGAAATGCGGTTTCCACGAATTTCTACTTCGATGTAACCTTTGAATTCCACGTTCATGAGGAGAGTTTCCTTAGGAACAGTTAGGATTTCTGGCGACAGAGGCTTTTCTTTGATATTTTTGTCGATAAATCTTTGGGGATACCCATTCTCTAGTGGGATTTCACATAATGAATTCCTTCTATATCGTGTCTTCTGAGAAGATTTTTCTAATCCTTGAAGTTAATGTACGTACTAGGTTTTACTTTCGAGTCAGTGGGATGAAGCTCTGAAAGTTGATAAACTGTCTCATCCATGTTGGCTTGCGATACATCGATGTTTGGATCTTACAGTCTTGTCTTCTGGTAAGTAGTACATTGAGAAATGGAAATGCCAAGTTCGTTTCACGTTCGAAGGTGAATTTTAGTGACGGGTGGCTGCGTGGAATGTTTCGAGGAGATACTCTAAATCAACTTTTTCATCACAAATCATGAACGTATCATTTACTGATCTCCTGTATAAGTGCAGTTGCATGATCAAACGATTGAGGATGGTGTTTTCGAGACTCGTCATGAAGCAGTCAGCTAAGAGTGGACCGAGAGGAGATCACATAGCTACACCACCTTTCTGTACATAGTATTGATCACTGAATTTCAACTGGATATTAAACGTACAACTGAGAAGGAGTTCCTTCAGGTAGTTGATGGGAAAAGGAACTTCTAGGTTGTTGTTTCGATGTAGTCACACATAAAGCCCATTGTCTGGGTCAAGAGGATGCTTTTGAAAGGAGAAATAACATCTAGTGAAAGCATTTGTCTTTCAAACACTTTGGTATGTTTCACTGAGTCAATGAAATTAAGGAATAACCGAGTGTTCAAGCTGATTACGTTACATATAACCGAAGAAAAATAGAACGATTTAGAAGATGAAATTATTGGATTAGTATGCAAATATAAAACGTTACTTTATATGATGTGAAATTTGATAAGATAGAATTCAAAATTGCAAAAAAATAAAGATGACAAGTGGGACAATTCAAATAATACCGGGAACAGTTGAAAGTGAGAATGATAATAGTAACAATCATAAACATAGTCGTAGTATTGAGGGAAAGGTACATAGATTAAATAAATAAATGCTCATCCGTCCATGGCCAAGGTAAAAATAGGTATTGTACATCTTTGGTTTGTACACAAGGGTCTGGCTTGAATCCATGAATGGCCAAGGCCTCTGGTGTTTTCAGAAGTTTAGAACGAAGAAACCTCGGAAAGTTAACATGAATTTGTTAGGTGACCTTAAAATCATCGTATACAGATCTGTGCACATCCTGCCTTTCTCCCTTGTAAAACCATGGTGGAATATGTTCTAGTGTCCACGTGGAAAGTATTCTTAGTGTACCTTCCTCCACAAGATCATGTGAACTGGTGGATGCACATGAAGGTAGCCAGATGAGGCAGCTTAACTTTTACGGAGATGGGAAACAACTTACGGCTGGTGAATGTCACAGCAAGGAATGTCCTACTGAATGATTTAGAGAGACGATTCTCTAGAGATTTCTTGGTAGAGTGACAGGAGTCGATCAAGTGCTGTAGAATAGAGCTTCTCACACCCTTCCTTTTCCCCATTTGTAATCAGCTATTCTCATCTCGCCTATACCTTAAAACTAGTAATTCTTATTGACTAACACAGTCACATGGTTGGTATAATTTCTATGTAGAAGTATAACATTTCTGTGTAGATCTCTTGATGATGAGATGCCAATTAAAAAGGAGTATGTTTCTTCAGTCAATCATTTACAGAGATGTTGTGGTTATCTTTTTCCGTTAACTAGTTAGTTTACTTAATTTAGCCCAAATTAATGCAATTTTATTCACTGTATAACGTTACAAGTAGGATTTATTTCTGATACTTAAATCCTCATATGTTGGTCGACAGATATTTGACTAGCTACAGGTCTGATCACCAGCTGATATCAGTTAGAGAACCATTGGAAAACCTGGAAGACAGCTGGACAGCTGTTTCGTCCTGCGTTGGGATTCTTCAGAAGCACGCACTTGTCACGGTTCGTTACATATTTATATATTGCTAATCAGCAGAAGTTGGAATTCATGGGCAATTAGATCAGTAGCTGGATGATCCACGAACCCACCTTTAACTTGAAAGGTTCTGGGTTCGAACCCCGGTGTTGGGCCCTGAAGAGGCCCAAACTGGGACGAATCAGCTATACAGTACTTCCAATTAACTTCCATTGGCTCTCTAACTGATGTCAACTAGTGATTAGACTTATACCCAAATCATCCAGTGACTCTATAATTAGGCTAAATAAAAAAAACTGAAAGGTGTGACAATTTCATACGACAGCAATGTGTGCTGACTCTTTAGGTTTGTGTGTACGCCTATTGTAACATACCTACTGTGGGTGCTTCATTCAAATTTAGATCTTCCTATCGATTATTCACACTATTTTTCACTCCTTTAGTAACAAACAAAACACATACACACGCACGCGCACAAGGCTATTGATTTAGGTTAAAGGTCACAAGAATTTTCGATGAATGCACAATCGTTTGTTTACCTTCTTCATCTTTTTGAAGTAATTGGTTAAATTTAAAAAGCCACCAAACAAACACACAAACAAACAAACAAACGCACTAAAAATTGATTTTTTTCAACCGCCCTTATTATTCTCTCTGTTTTTTCGTTCAATCTTATTGACATTATATGCATTATGCCACTAATGGATGACCTAGAATGGAATCGAATTGTCTTGTTGATTCCATTGTACTATATCAAGGACAGGTAATTTCTGAAAACTGTCGCGTTTTTCAGCTTTAAGCTAAGAAATTTTCACAAAAAAAATAAATAAATAAATTCACTTGACAATGATTGTGAACATTGTTGAATTTTGCTCAGAGTGTCGTTCAGTAAGTCTTGCTGTTTCATTATCAAGTGACTTAAGGGAAAAAATCAAGCAAATTGATGAACCTCTGCATCATAACAGGAATCGGACCAGTGATCCCCGAAATATTAATAATAATAATGATTTACTTTTTTTCGAAAACAGTACTTGTGATACAGAATGGAATTTTCAGCATTAATCACAATAATATTGCATCTAATTTCCTCAAATTATAAATAAAATTAATCACACAGAAAATTTTCCACATTTACAATAGGGGTAATGTCAAAAAAACATGCAGCATATAAAATGGAAATAATAATAATGATAACAGCTAAGATAATGGTAATAATAATACAAATGAAAATTACCATGGGCTTGTTTCACACAGTATTGTCGATGCAGTATACAAATCCTAGCATGTTTAAAAATATTGAATATAATGTTCTCTTTACATGATATGGTGAGGGAAGAAATCAAAGATTACAGCAGTCATAGAGAATAAGTTGGTGTTTGCAATTATGAAAGTAAAAACAAAGAATCAACAGGACCATAAATATAATAGAAATAGTAAAAGTAAAACTTGAAGGTATATAAAGATGGATGGAGGAGATTGTTTATTTACTAGATGAAAAAAGGTTCGTTAATTCTTGCCTGACGCTATTTTCATCACATAAAATGCGTGCCAAGTATGGTATCATAGAATTTTTATACTTAGACGTGCGAGTATACAGTTTTCTGAAGTTACTTCTTGTTCTACCTGAGGAGAAGCAAGGTGAAAACTGAGGATGAAGTGGATGCTCCAAGTCAGACAAAATCCCTTTAGCAAATTTACTGCACGAAGTCAAATGTCTATCGACAACGACGTTAACTATACATATGAACTGTAAGAGGAGGGGTTGAGTTATACCCGAGTCCCTTAACTTCTTAATGTAAAATGTCAGGCGGAATATTTTACTGGAGATCGCTAAGACATGAGAAGACCAGGAGAGATCAGAAGAGAGAATAAGTCCAAGATACTTAATTTCTAATATAATTCCTATATCATTGTCGTCAATCTTACAACGGTCATGAGAATCGACGGCTTCTTTTAACTGTCATTTACATCTTAAGGTGAAATTAACAGTTTGACATTTAGAAGGATTCAGTTTAAGACCGTTAGACTCAGACCATTAACTGACTCTCGACAGAAAGCTATTTATTTTGGTACAATCTAGGAGTTAACAGCCATTGAAACTGTTAAATCATCAGCGTACTTCACAAAGTTTATTTCACTAGAGTGAGGCAAGTCATGTAAGAAGAAAGAAAAAAGAAAAGGAGAAAGGACAGCGCCTTGAGGGACACCAGCTTCAGTAGGCAATGAAGTGGAAGACTTCCCTTTATGCACGGTGTACTGCTTTCTTTCTGAGAAATAGGAATGCAGCCAGTTAACAGCCCAACATTCTGTTTGACTTGCAGAAAGTTTATTTAATAAGATGTTCCTAGGGACCAAGTCAAAAGCAGATGTATAGTCTAGGAAGGCACAACGAACCAATTTAGCCCCTTTGTCTAGAATGGAAGCAGTATTATGTGTGATATAAGATAGCAGCAGCATCTAAAGTGCTTCTACTGTGCTTAAAGGCAAATTGTTTTGGGTCATTAAAGGATTTAAGCGAAGGTACAAGACTAAGTAAATGTAATTTCTCCATAGTTTTCAAAAAAGGAGAGGTAATAGCAATGGGTCTAAATTTGACACATGCTCCAGTAGACGATTTAGGTATGGGTACAACTTTAATGTCTTTCCAAACGGCAGGCACAATATTACTGGAAAAAAGATTTGTTAAATAGATCAGTGAGAGGGTGACACAGAATATCAGAACATTTTTTAAAAATAACACTAGGTACATAATCTGAACCTAAGCTCTGGGAAAGGTTCAGAGACTTGATGCACTTTTCAACATCATTTGTGTTAAAACCTGCAAAGGGACTATTATTAACACTGGTGATGCTGGGAAGCATAGTATTTGAGGGAGAATAAATAAAAGATTTATTAATACCAGTAAGACGCTCTACGACGTTGGCTACGAGACCCGACTAACTAACCATTTCATCATTTCACTGCAACACCTTCGCGGAGTAACTCAAATTCAAAATTTGCAATATACAATTTTCCCCACTGTTTCATTTGGAAACTGAAATTATACGAACTAAAAAATGTGATTTATTTGATACCATGAGTAGCAATCAGGAAAGCAAGCATAAATGCATGAAACTATATATGATTAGTTGACTGAAATGGTTAAGTGTATACCACTCACATCGAACTACAATACTTTCTAGCCAAATCGAGATGATCTAAGAACTGGATGGTCGTTTTAATATATGTGTAAAACTTGGGCACTGTGGTAGTAAGTAATTCCATATTAGTTTGTTTATTAGATGTATCACACACAGTGATGAAACAGTATTATTTACTGGATGACGTTGCGAAGAAAACTTGTTGTTGTTCATAATCATATTGCCAATTATAATCACAAGACTTCGAAACTTGAGTTTTATAGTTTTCTTTGTCCTCTCCTATTTGTCGTCTTACGGGTAGTAGAATTTTCCAGATGTCCAGCTGGACAGGTGTTGAATCATTCCTATTACACGTATTTGCAGTTGATTCGATAAACAAAGCTTCTGTTATCAATCAATCTCTCCCTCCACCCTGTCATCTTCGATTTTAAAACTGTCATCATATTCCATCCATCTTAATGTATGGTTGTGTGGCATTGCATGTATTGAGTGGTATAGCTGAACTATTCTCTAGATTTCTTATCTTATTCGGGTCAACCAATGTAGATTTTGCTAGGTTTTTATGTTCGGCTAGTCTGACTGCCCCTGTTCTACTAGTTTGGCCTATGTATTTGACCTGACAATCATTGCAGGGTATTAGATAAACTAAATGGTTTTGTTTTAAAGGCTCCACAGGATCCTTTAACCGACAAAGCTTGTTTCTAATTGAGTTTGTGGTTGGTTTGAATGCCAGCCACTTTTATTCCTTGTTAAGAATTCTGCGTAAGGTACCCGAGGTTCCTTCCTTGTATGGAATTACTACTGATGATTTAGATTCTTTATTGTTGGTGTCGTCATTAATAATATTATTATTATTATCACTATCGCTACTATCATTATTTATTTTATTTTTACATTTCCTCAAATATTTCGTGACTAATTTATCAGGGTAATAATTATTAAGTTTCAAGGCTTCTTTTATATGTATCACTTCCTGTCTTAGGTTTTCCTTGGTACTACTTAGTTTTTGTGCTGTGTCATTTAAAAATTTCACCAGTCCTATTTTTAGTGACATAGGATGGGATGATCGGAAGTCCAAATATCTGTGAGTTTCCTGTAAACACTAGTGTTTAACTTCCCATCTTCTTTCTTTGTTACTCTACAATCTAATATTGGAAGCTCCCCTTCCTGACTTTCCAATTCATAAATGAATTGAATTGCTTCAACCTTCGAGTTGATGTGTTCGGAAAACCTATCTATATCCTGTGTTCTAAGTACAGTGGATGTGTCATCTACATACCTCGACCGTACTTTTGGGTTAGGGGTAAACGTTTCAATCGCTATGTTTTCCCACCTATCCCATCTTGAGCCCATTAGCGGAGTATCCAGTTGGTATCAGCTCAGCTAGGCAAATCTGTTTCATATCACCCGATTCCCGGACAGCTACTTGCGATCTATATAATTTTGATTTCCAAATAAAACTGTGGTGAAATTTCACCTCCTTGAACTGTGTAAGTTGCAATGTGTGTGTGTTTATAAAGCCACCTGCTCCTATGGAGCTAGTCATATTGGCCACATGCTTTGGCGTACACATTCCAAACGCATCTCTGAACATTATTCGGCATGGTTAGCAAAAGGACTATGCAGGACAGTGACTAGCTGAATTTGTGAGCACTTGGTGGACTCAAACCACGCAGTTCCACCAGAGTTGTCCTTCAACATTATCTACAAGTTGAGAACAAATGGTACAGTGGGCATTAGGTTTCGGCATTTGTGTGTGGCGGAGGCGTCAGTACGGCCAAGTTAAACTTTAAGCACCAGTAACTAACTCGCAATGGAGTGCGACCGCACCAATGACCTTGAAACGTTCACTGAGCAAGTTAGTGAAACCTGGCAAATAATGTTGTCATCATCAATAAAATATGCTCATCGAAGTGTTATGCTATTAAATGGGATATCTGGCAAGTTTCACCTTCAGTTTGGGAAAGATTAAGTTACGCTTTAAGCCAAGGACAAGTTAGGGTCAGGTTAACCTAATAAAAGGCGATATTAGAGTTGGTTCGAGTTAGATTACAGTTAGTTTAGGGATATTTTCACGTTAGGGTTAGGTTTAGGAAAGATAAGGGTTATTGTTAGGGTTAGAAGACCTAAATAATTACATGCATAGAATGTGGTTAAATTGCTCTGTTGATATAAGAATAGAACTTGTGCACTGTGGTATAATTGCATTGCGGATAAAATTTATTTTGATAACGTCTCACAGTGTTATACAGTAATATTTTCTGATGACCACGTTTCGAGCACAATTTATTGCTCAGTATATATTACTGTATAACACTGTGAGACTTTATCAAAATAAATTTTACCCACAATGGAATTACACTCTGTTGATACTCCAACCTAAAACTGAGAGCTATTTTTATCACATGTGAGAGGAAGGTATCCTCTGTAACAATTTGCTACAGTTTTTATGAATTTTTTTCATAAATATATGTGTAATCCATACACAAAAATGCCTCCTTCACGTGATTGGTGCGTTCGAGGTCATTTGCTGATTGGTGTAGTTAGTGGTGCTTAAAGTTAAACTTTGCCGTCAGTACTCTGTATACAGAAAAAGTTTGTCCAATCTCTTATTCTAACATGGTTTTACGCTCTTTATTTTTGTCGTTCCCTGTAAATTTATTTTATTTTAATTTTAATGATAAGTTTGCTTTTACTTTAATAATTAATTCACTGTTGTTACTCTCTCACATGTTCCTTTTGTGTATTTTCTCACCCTTCTGACACTTGTTAAATGGACACTCAACGACTCTTCTTCTAACTCAATAACAATTTTAACTCATAGAGTTGTCTGAAGATGAAAGAACATTATTCGAAAACTACTCCAATACGGTTACAAAGAAAAGAATAGATGATGTCATAATGAAACTAAACCAAAGCCTAAAGTCCGTTACCAAAGAAACCGTCTTTCCTACTTGTCCAGAAAAATACGTGTTCAATTATTCTGATGTTCCACTATCTCCAATTCAAATGCAAATCTTAGCACTTGGACCTAAGTTTTGTGATACAACGTCAAAAGTGAATGAACTGAACACGAAAGTCCAATTCAAGAATCGAATCGACCAGACGAAAGATCTGGTCCCAACCTCATATGACAATGCAGACCTTTTCAAATCAACCGTTTTAAATTGCTGTCTCGATTACATCAACAAAAAACCCAGCTTTCGTAACGTACTTTCCAAAGAACATCGAAAGCAGCTGAAAGAACTGAAGGATAATGAAAACTTGATCATGACACGGGCAGATAAAGGCTCCGGGATCGTCTTGATGAACAAATCAGACTACCTAAGCAAACTCTCGGTAATGATAAAAAGTTTCAAAAGCAGTCTCAACAGAAAGTTTCCACCGAACAGACGGAGCTCCAGATAACAAAGATATTGAAGAAAATGAAAGACAAATCCATTATCAGTTCAAAACTATACGAAAAACTGCGTCCATCTGGTTCCACAAAGCGGCGCATGTACGGCTTACCTAAAGTGCACAAACAAGACTTCCCACTCCTCCCAATACTAGATATGATAGATTCTCCTTACCACTCAATCGCGAAATGGCTGGTGGAGATTTTCGGACCGGTGAAAGAGAAGCTGTCAAGACACAACCTTCGTAACACATTGACTTTGTTGATTCAAGAAAATCGTCTCTCTCTTCACCAAAGTTCCATTGAAAGAAATTGTATGTTTCCTTTGTGACTTATATTCAATCCAATAGCATCCATATCGGTATACCAATTCATTACCTGAGGTTTTCTTCGTTCTAAACTTGTAAAAATACCAGAGGCCTTGGCCATTCATGGATTCAAGCCAAACCTTTGTGTACAAAACAAGGATGCACAATACCTATTTTTGCCTTGGTCGTAGAGGGATGAGCATTTATTTATTTTTCACACTATTTATTTATTTGACCTATGTACCTTGCCCACAATACTATGATTATGTTTTTGACCGTTACTATTATCATTCTCACTTTGAACTGTTCCCGGTATTATTTCAATTTTCCCACTTGTCATCCTTATTTTTCCAATTTTGAATTCTATCTTATCAAGTTTCACATCATTTAAAGTAACGTCTTATATTTGCCTACTAATCCTGTAATTTTACAACCCCCTCCAACATCTACGGATCCATCCTATGAATTGTTCTACATATGACACTGATTGTTTTGCCAACTGATATTTAACTATGATTACAATCACAAATATTTTAACTGCATTTCATACTACTACTGTAACGACAGAAGACAAGGGCCAGGCAACAGATCGTTTATTGAGAAAATCAACAGATATTTATAGATTTTTATGTACATTATTATTCGTTACTGTTAGCAGAGAAGCAACGTCTTCTGATTGGTTGTTTTCCTGCTGAAGGTTATTCTGTCATCCTCTCTGTTGCCATTTTATTGGACAGTCCAGTGATATATCGTATTCGCCCACGCTAGGTCTTCTGTGATTGGTTGTTGAGTTCCTCAAGGTTAGACTTTGTTCTCGTTTTTTTCTCATGACTCCGATTTGGAAAGTAAATACTGACGCCAACTGTTGTCTACAATTTTTTCTTGCAGACAGCTCTCACCACACTATTATTATTATTATTTCGATGTATTCACATCTTTATTTCAATTCCCTTATCGGATATAATTTCTTAAAAACCATATATATATATATATAACTCTATAGCTTGATAATAAATTCGTTGAAAACAGTCTCTTCGCTGAATATCGTGTGTTTAAGAATACAAAATCAATAAAATAGTTAATCTGTAGAGACTGACAACAAGTTATCACATAATCAATAATTTAAAAAGCAATAACAACTAAGAAAAATAGATAAGTGAATTACGTAGAAATATACCAGGAGAGAAATGAGTTCAAGGAATTAGCTAAAATAGCACTTACAGATAGTGGGTAGTCCTTTTAGGCTTTCTTTGTCATATGTTTCTTGATAAATTTGTCAGGATAACCATTTTCGATTAAAGTATCATATATCATGTTTAATTCATCTTGAATCACTTCTTCAGAGCAGATAGCTCTAACTCTGTGGCTAAGGGTCTTCACTAAATTCCTTTTGTAATTGATGGGAACGAAGCTGTGAAAGTGTGTGTATTGTCCCGTCCAAGTACTTTTTCTATGCAAATTTCCTTTTATGCTACCATCTGGTTTTCTTGTAAGTAGGACATCCAGGAAGGCAATTCTGTCTTGGGATTCCTCTTCGCATGTGAATTTCATAGCCGAATGTACTTCATTGTACTTCATCAGTAATTATTGTACTCCTATCGGAACCATTATCACAAAGAATAAAGGTATCATCCATATGTCAGCAATAAAATGAGAGCTTACTGATAAAGTTGTTCGAAGGTCCATTTTCTAGCTTACTTAGAAAGAAATCAGCCAGAATGGGACCCAATGGGGAGCCCATTGCGACCCCGTCCAAATGTACCTCTAATAGAAACAGTTAATTATATATGTGAACAAGTGGACAAGCAATCTATAAACATTGGAATCCATATTGAAATTCTAAAAGAATTGATATTATGATGTACCATGAATGTAAACTTCAAATTTGACGGCACGCTTTACAGGCAAGTGGACGGGGTGGCAATGGGCTCCCCATTGGGTCCCATTCTGGCTGATTTCTTTGTAAGTAAGCTAGAAAATGGACCTCTGAGCAAGGTGAATAAATTAGAAAATTAACCAATCTCATGAAAACTTACAACCTATTTTGAGCCAGTCTGCTGACCAGTTGTTATCTTTTATCCTTTGAAAGTGCTCATCATACTCTACACACCAAGAACTTCAAAGAGGATCTCAGATATTCATACTTAGCTAAGTTAATTACAATGAAATATTTATTCAGATGTTTAGGAAACACTTTCAGTCGATGTGAATATATATTTGAAAGATACAACTGGATCAACATTGGCACATGCATCACCGATGCCATCATGAATCAGATCAAATAAAATCTTTACTTTCAATTGGCTCTCTCTTTCAATGTGTACTTAATAATTTATTTTAAAACTAAGGCAGTATCGAGTAGACATTAGAGAATTCATGATTCTGTTGGTAGCTTCAAACAGTGACCGAACTTACTAAACATTCAAGATCATTTCTATAGAGAAAGCGAAATTTATGTAGCCTTGTAGATGTTAGTGTCCTGTTCCTCTGTGTTCGCCAATTTAGATATACATATGTGGTAACAATCATTCAACAGCCTTATGGTCCTGCCAAGTGTCAGGTGATCCATAAGGAAAAACTCAGCAAGGCGTCTGAAGTGAAGATCAGAGTAAGACGAGGCTGCCCACTACTATCACCGATGATATTCCTAATTGTGGTGGACTGGATTATGCTCCAGACTGTGGGGAGTGAGAAGACAGGAATATTCTTTACCATGGATAAGAAGACTGTAGAAGATCTAAACTTCGCGTGGATGATTTATGTCTAATGTTACACAAACTCAAAGACTTGCAGGTAGGTGACAACCAGCAAATTGGTATAAGAAGCCGCCAGTAAAGACAGTACTCCATGTGAATATAGAGAAGACTAATATGATGAATAAAACTGACAAACAACGATAACAAACAACGCCAATCACTATCAGCTGGAGAAACTTGAAATAAGTTACCTCCTACACTTATCTAGGAAGGATCGTTTCAACCACAGGCAGAACGGATGAAGATGTCGAAACCAGCCAAAGTCGGAAAGGTAAGGTACACCATCACTCTCTCAAATTAGTTTGGAAATCTTCTGAAATCAGTGTGTAAACAATAAAATTCAGATTTTCAACACAAATATTAGGTCAGTTCCTCTGTATGGATCAGAAAATTGTTGCGTCACGAAAAGCATTTCCAACAGGCTACTTTCGTCAGCAACTACCTTCGCTGGCTCTATACTGAAGATTGAATGGCCGGCAAGAAACTATGTGAACGAGCCAACGAAGAATATATTGCTCAACAAATATGTAGAAGAAAATGGAGATGGATTGGGCGTACACTGAAGAGACCGTCGAATGGCATCGCACGGCAGGCCATAGCTCAGATGGAACCCGAACTGGAGACGATGAGTTGGACATCCGATTTTGACATGGAGGAGATCCTGGGAGGAGGAGATGTGAAACTATGGTCAATCATGCGGCCGGCTAAGGGGGGCCGCAGAGAGTTGAATGAAGTGGAAACGTGTTGTTGAAGCCCTAAACTCCCCCTGTCGGAACCCAAGGCACCGATAATGATAGTTTGGGGTAACAAGTACATAAGGAGAACCCGTCAGTCTCTACAGGATGAGGCTACTAAGTACACTCCTGAGTGGCTTTGAAGTTAAATGAAATCACCGTACAGCACCACTTCTTCTATAAGCCATTCAAAACTGGATAAATACCCTGCTGATGTCACCTACAACTGCGTTTATGAATTTACGTACACTTGCGGGAGCAAGTACATTGGAAGGACGGAAAGAAGGGCTTCTATCCGGTTTTCTGAACATATTCTAAGAAACCTGTGCCTAAAAGGAAGCAAATATTCTCAGAGTGCAATTACCAGACATATTGTTGATACCGGACATCTCGTAGAGATTTCTAAGTCCTTCAAAATATTAAATAAACAAAAGACAGAAAATTTACTACGCTTTGCCAAAGCGACCGCAATCAAACGATTTAAACCAGACTTATGCATACAGAAAGAGAGTATGATTAACCTCTCACTCCCTTAGTAACTGAATTTTGATTTTGATTACATTAATTAGTCATCTAATTCAGCGATCTCAACTCACTGAACAAATCTCAATCTTATAAACTGTAACCGCTTTTGTTTTTTGGAGTTGCTATGTGAACCTACAAGCTAACACTGTTCTGTTGATTAATTTTTTCTGTTTTCTGTCTTACCCCTCCCACCCTCTTTTCAACTTTGAAAGCGTATAAATTGATGATGAAAACTTAAACTAAAAGTTGTAATGCTTTCATTTTGGCTGCGTCACTTTTATAGTATCTCTTCCCTACTACCATTCAAACATTAAAGTATGTTACTATCATTTATATAACCATTGTAATTTCAGCTAGTCTGCAGCAGCTGATGCGAACTTGTGAAATAGAATGACGATATCATTTTATACTGCAAATTTCGTCTTCCTTTCTTTATCGAAATTTATCAAGGGAACCAAATGTATGAAATCACCGTACCCGATCTATCCTCAAAAAACGTCATAAAGACTGTTCATCATAAAGTTGGTTTTGACACTGCTTTTGACACTCATATATGATACATGCTTGTATCACAATTAAATTCGTTGAATTAATAGTCAATAAAAAGGCTTCAACTTGTTTTTGTGCCTAAAAATTATTTCTTAATACATTTCGCTTGTTTTAATCATCTGATTTTAAAATCAAAGGTTATTTGCATAATAATAAAAATAATCTCACTCTTTCTTCTCTTACCTCTTATCTTTTATTTTGACCGCTATAAAACCATTCTGGCCTACATCGATCCAAATGTGACTATCTGTAATCTATCAACTTTTATGTAAACGTGCATGGCAAGTACTTGTGTGACCATAATTTTTGAAATGTGCTGCACAACTAGATATTACACATGGTGTAAGAATAAAACTTGTGCATTGTGGTAGAGTGTAATTCCATTATGGGTAAATTTTGTTTTGATAAAGTCTCACAGTGTTATACAGTAATGTTTACAGATGACCACGTTTCGAGCACAATTTATTGCTCATAATAATATCAAGGTAATCACACGACTTCCTAAATTCATTTATATAGTTCCATTGTTTTTCAATTGATTTGATTGATAGTGGTTACGACTCTTGCCGACCATGCACATGGTCCAGGGTTCGATCCCCTGCCGACGCACACCCGATATCTATGGTCGGCCTGTAAATTGGGGCTACCGATATCCATGCTGAAAATTCCATGCTTTTACTGAAAATACGGTGTGGCATCAAGCTGTAATCAAAAATAATAAAGAAAAAAATAGTATTTTCCATATTTCGGGTATGAGTGATGAATCATTCATATTGCATGTGTTGGGTGTAGATTCGATGAACAAGGATTCAGTAATCAACCTCTCTCTCCACTTACCTAGATTACTTTTTAGAATTTTAACCCTCACCCGCTCTATTGTGTGGTTGTGTGCTAATGCATGCATTGCAATTGCTGAGCTTTTTTCTAAATTACTTATCTTCTCTGGGTCAACCATTCTTATCTTAGCTAAATTCTCATGTTCTGACAGTCTGACTACCCCTGACCTATGTAGTTGACCCGACTCACAGTCATTGCAGGGTATTTTGTAAATTATATTATTTTGTCTAATTGGGTCAACTGGGTCCTTTAACCTACAGAGCTTGTCCCTGAGTGAGTTTGTAGGTTTGAATGCCACTACCCTAATTCCTGCTTTATTTAGAATCCTACGTAGGGTCTCAGATGTCCCCTCGTTATATGGTATAACAGTAGATGACTTATATTCTCTCTTATTCGTGTTATCATTACTAGTTTCATAATTATTTTTATTTTGCTTTTGGCCTTTGCAATCTTCCTAATGAATTTTAAAGGATAGTTATTTAACACCAACGCCTCTTCTATCTGTTTCACTTCATCATTTAGGTCTTTTCTTGTGCTATTTAGTGCCATTGCTCGGTTTGTTAAACACCTAACTAAGCCTGCCTTAGGAGTTAACGGATGAGATGAATTAAAGTCTAAATATCTATTACAGTGCGCTGGTTTTCTATAAACACTAGTGTGTAGTTTGCCTTCTTCTATTCGTTTTATCTTACAATCTAACATAGCTAACTCTCCTTGCTCATTTTCGGCTTCAAATGTGAATTTTATTCCCTCCACTAGTGAGTTTATGTGTGTCAAGAAGCTAGAGATATGTTCTGTTTTTAACACTGTGACCCCAATTGTCATCCACATATCTCCACCATATTTTTGGAGTAGGATTAAATGTATTGAGAGCACTATTTTCCCAGCTATCCATAAATATATCTGCTACGATAGGGGATATTGGTGATCCCATTGCTACACCTTCAGTTTGCCTATAGATTTTGCCTTGGAATTTAAAGATAGTAGATGTGAGACAGCATAAATGAATCCCTAAAATAATTTCTTCAATGGACAGCTTTGTCCTACGAGTGAGTGAGTTCAGGGTCTGCAGTTAATTCTTTTTTAACTGCTTCTAAGGCTGCTATATTGATTGGTATGTTAGTATAAAGACTGGTTATATCAAAACTAACCATTGTTTCATCATTCTCTAGTTGAATGTTGATATTACACATGCCAGATAAATTACATCTTCTTATTGTTCTGATGAGAACCGATCATTTCGACTACAGACATTTATGTTTAGTAGTATAGATATAACATACACTCCATGGATAACAGACATACATTACAAGGCGAGCTCGTAGACCATTGAGCCACTGGGACCCGAACCAATGGTCCTTGGATGCTAACTTCTGCCAATTCACGACATAGCGCGACCACTTCACAATGTCTTCTTCGATGAGTTACTGCCTCATCTTCAACCTGCTGTACCCTACTGGTCACGGCTTCCCACTAGAACCCCAGGTTCACTGGCTAAATAGGGCCAGTCACTAGTGAGCATCAGATTAATTTTCAAGTATTGGTTTTGGAGGGATTTTGTTTGAAGTTGAGGCAGTAACTCATCGAAGAAGACATTGCGAAATGGTCGCGCTATGTCGTGAACTGGTAGAAGTTAGAATTCAAGGACCATTGGATCGGGTCCCAGTGGTTCAATGGTCTACGAGCTAGCTCGCCTTGTAACCAGAAGGTCCTGGGTTCGAACCCCGGTGGGCGCGTACTGATGAAGAGTCCCGAACTAGGATGAAACAGCTGTCCAGTACTCCCAGTACTGGTTTTCCAGTGGTTCTCTAACTGATGTCAGCTCATGATGAAATCCTCCATGCGACAAACAAAATCCCTACAAAACCGATACTTGAAAAAAACATACATTAGTTTAAATATTTCACTAGGTGATGGTTAGTAGAGAAAAGGTGCCAGGAAGGTGTTAGTTCCGAGGAGACCCATAAGCTTTCAGGTAATCAGAATAATCAAGCTATACCAATAGCCTTCCAGGTCAGTTATGAATGGAAAGAAATGCATCACCAGGATGATCTAATGGGTTTATTTCAATCATCTGGGAAGCATCGTCTCAACTACAACCAGCCAAAATCGGATAGATGAGATAAGCTATCATTATTCTAACATCACTGTGGAGATCAACAATATTCAGCACAAGAAGTAAGACTTGAATTTCCAACACTGATGCCAGGTCAGTGCACCTAGCTAGCATTATTTTCGGGCGCACTGCACATATTTTGGGGCAAAGACTTAGGGCGCATCTACATATGTGGGACATTGCCCCTAAGCCTGCCCCGAAAAGTGTGCGATGCGCCCTAACTTACTATTACAGAATAAAGCATGGGGCAATGCGCCTACGGTTCCACATTTAACCCTCAGTCGACAACTAACACAGCATCAAATCTATTACGTACACAGGTCGCCTCCAAAACAGCAAACTAGCAGTAGCTCAACTATTCACGATATCAAAAAGCAGTTGATTTTAATTGAAAATATATTTAACAATCTTGGCAAAGGAATTTACAATCTTTCGACAAGTCATAAAAGTAAAACATCCTATAAATCACCAGAAAAATTCATCCGTGTGCTTTCGGCTTTTGGTATGTTCTCTTTGTTGACGTCGGCAGTGATATGAAAATGAAATTTGGAAAAAATAAAGACCTACCAAAGGGGAACGCCGTCGCCTTCTCATCCTCGACTTCAGTCTGTCCCGACTGTTATGGAACCAACGTTGAATTGAAGCCGTGATAGCGTCCACTGTGCTATGTCGGTCAGCACTACCTTGTTGATGTAAACAGTTAATGGTTCCTAAAGAAACAACAATGAAAAAAATCACCTACGTATCACAAGGTTACACGTCTTCGTGTCCTTGAATTGTTTTTTTGTTGCTTGGAAGCACTCCCGACAGGCTGTAGACTTTCCCCAAAAGATGCCTCTGCTCGATGCTAAAGATCAGACTACCAGGAAGGATAAGCAACAGGGAAATCTAACAGAAAATCAAGCATGCATCGATAATCCAATAAATGCACATAGGCAAGTGGAGATGGATTGAACATGATCTTGGATGGTCGTCAGGCGAAATCACATACCATGCAGTCTATTGGAACCCGATGGGGAAGCCAGGATTTAGGCGTCCAAGTATGGCACGGAGGAGATCATGAGGTCATGCAGCCAGCTAAAGAGAACTACAGAGAACAGAACGAAATGGAGAAGTTCCACTCACAATCCGAGGTATGAATAATAAGGATATAATCTGGTGTAGTAAGAAAGTAACTACATCCTAAGATAACGTATGGCTATAATGACTCTAAATACGTGAACATCAATTAGACAATGATTTACAAGAGTCAGATTGTAGGAATTGAATTTGTTTCAAGTTGAATCATGAATTGATCTCAGTTAGAGAACCACTGAAAACCAGGGTTTACTGGACAGCTGTTTCGCCCTAGTTTGGGGCGTATCGGAAGTACTCACCTAGGACCTTCCAGTTAAAAGGTAAGCTCGTAGACCATTCAGCCACTGGGATCCGACTCAATGACCAGCACGTGAATTCTAGCTTCTACTCATTGATGATCTTAGTATGACCACTAGCCAGTGTTATCGGCAGCGAGTATTTGCCGTCACTCCTGACTGAGTAGACTCCCCTCCTCACAACTTCTCACTAGAACTACAAGCAACTTCATCCTATAACATCGGATTAATTTACAAGAGTTGGTTAGATGAGTTCCAAACTGGGACGAAACAGCTGGCTATCCAGTACTCTCTGGTTTTCACTGGTTGTCTAATTGATATCAATCCGTAGTCAACCTTGAAATTAGACACTAAGCAGCGAATTGTTAGTCACCAGGGATATTTGTAAGATTCCATCTTCATACATAATATCTAATATTTTTGAAGGCATTTTGATCAAACACTGTTTACGAGGGGAAGAAGCAGATATCACGCAAGATATATAATAAATCGAATAACTTTTTCTAGTTGAAATCGATTGCCTATGAGTGTTTATCATCTGACTATAGTTCGAAAACTTGACTGATAATGTCTGTGACTGCAGAATAGGATTTCTTACGGGGATATCAATCTTTAAAGATTGTAGATACACCTGCGTGTTACTGTTACTGTGAAACCTAATTCCAAAGATTGCTCATAACTTCAACCTACCATACCCTATAAACGTCTGTTCGACCAATAGGTCAAGGGTTTAATTTCCGCTTTACCTACTGCAACCCTTACACATCAAGTGCCGTTAATGGCCTGGTGTATAGGACGTATTTTCCAGCTATCTGAAACTGATAATTGACTACCACAGGGTTGAGCCACCCAGAGGAAAACCAATTATTTTAAGAATATAGCAAATCTACCAATTTTGAGGTATGGTTTAATTCAACACTTTATTTTCGTTCAATAAAAGAAAAACCCCGATTCATGTAAGGGTAAATATTGATCATTGAACCAACAAATAAACAACTGTAAGTCCTAAAACTACGCTATAATTTACTTGACATTAGTTTCAAGTATATGTATATATTAACAATAATAACAACCAAACAAAACAAGCAAATAACCTTGAAAAAAATGGTTCAAAACATTCATTTTCACATGGTTTTTGTCCTAAAAACAAGATCATAGTAAAACAAAAACATAACTAACTGCGCCCATTTTGTTTATTGCTCTCACTGTAAGACTAAGCGGCAAGATATGCACAAAAAAGGAAATATTGATTGACAAATGAAAGGATTGTGCTCATCACCTTTTTTTTCTCTCATGTAATAAATGAATAACTGTATAATATCTACAAACATACTACTGAAGACTGAATAAAAGTAGTCAAAGTTAAATAGGCTAAATGAAAAACAGACAGGACAATATGTAGACGATTGCATAGGAAACCCACATGAACTGAGCAGTACACTCATTTTCTGAGGTTTTTTTGCCTCTAAAAGTTCGGTAAAGTGTCTGGTTCACCGGGCTAGAGTTATTTTCCCCAAATAAAACACTGAACAAAGAAAAACTCGGTAATATTCGTCATCTACTAAGTAAAGGCAGATTTCCGATAAAATTTTTGAATACGTAGTATATGTGTTCAACAAACGAAACATCCAGGGTGCCTGTAGCTTCTCTACATAATCAAACCACGATTCATGGGAGATTTGAGTAACTGGACTGTGTCACAAAGTTTGAGAAAGGTCTTTCAAAAGAACTTTTAAGACATCTGAGTTGCTTTGTGTATTCACTAAACAACGAAGAATTTGGCATTAAGAGGACAAATTTCGCGAGATGGTATCATTTCACAGTTTCTTTACAACCGCTTTACAATTAACATGGTTAACAATAATAAAATAAAATTCATGACAATTACTGAGTTAAATAAAATACAAAAGTACAAACTAATGACCAATCATATTTAGATAGGTCATGTTGTCCATGGGAGGCGAAGATTGAAGTCTATTGTTTTTTGTACACACAGTTTAGGCTGTATGTGATGAATCCAAAGTGCTTCCATCACCTTCAATAACCAACCTTGAATTAGAGTTATGTGAAATAATTGTGAAACGGTCATTGATATTGTTTGTTCTCAAGGGCCCAGAAAAATATGCACGAGTGACACATTGATGGATGAGTTTCGAAATATGCATTCAGTTTTATTAGCTAATGGTTATCCGGAGAAATTCATCACTTGTCACAGTAAAGAAAAACCACATCTCAAAAAGACAGCTTCTGTACCAAAGAAAGGTATCTTTATTAACCTACCATTCAGTGGTGACCAGATTATGCAGTTGACAGCTCTAATCTATTTGGAAAATACTTGAGCGCTTATCTTGCTTACTATACTGAAAACTCTCTACCAAACTAGTATACAACTGGCTGCAACTATTGACAAAAGGCTTGTATACAAGAATAATACTTGAGTAACAAAACTCGACTGATAGCCACTACCTGTTACATGGTGATCGTCTTTGCAGATCGTAATGACTCAGCAAGCAACATTGAGTGAAACTATAATGTTCTTGCAGGGTCTACTATGCCAGAAAGGTTGTTTGGATAGCGATTAAACTAAAAGCAGTTACCATGATAGCGTGAGCTGTTTACACTATACAGGGGGTTTGTGGGAGAAGCAGTACTGTTGGGGAATAGGCACGTTCCCCAAGTGTCCTCAGAATGCCAGTTGTGTCGCCTCTTCGCTCTGGAAAAGTGGAGTTAGGAAATGTTGGCCCCAAAAACTGTACAAGCTGAGTTAATTTGCGGTAGCCCCTGGTCGGCGACAAGATCTTAATGCGGATGCAACTCTAAAAGCCACTTCAAACAGGACATGTGTGACCAGCGATAAGCAGTTGCGCAGCGGGGATCAGCGGCCACATGAAACCAGTGCTGTTCCTGCTCTGTGTCCCAAGAAGAAATCAATCTGAAGAGTGTGGGCAGCCGGGAAGTAATAACCGCCCACACTTTTCTATGAGCACATAGAGCTTTCCTGACTGTCAGAGTAACAAAAATTAGAGTAGCATAGACCAGTCAGCTAGTAGATCACTTAGTCAGCGTTTGTGTATGTTTTAAAACGTCCAAATATACTAATTTTCTCCACATTACGATACTTATGACATATAAAACTGTAATGGATCGTTTGTATGCTTGATATATCCGTATTCCACCAGAACTCACAACCATCATTTTGTGAACTGCTAACAGCTTTGTTGCCGCTAAATAGGTGGCATTCCTGAAGTTACAAATAAATTATTTCTTTCGCATCCATGATATAACACATAAGACACCGGTCATTTATATTGGGCATGATGTCCTCAGTCATAACTAAGCTGCAGCAAGTTTTGCTGAGCACCTCTATGAAAAAAGCATCATTTATTTTATTTATTTATTTAAACGCAGAAAAAAACTTCGTGCAGTATGGCACCAAGAAAGATGAGCCACACAATAATAACAAAACAACATAGATCAAATTCATTATAATAAAGGTTTTTGTATTTCCCAATGAATGAAAAACAAAACGATATTGTTTTTACTGACGTTTCGCTATTTAATGCTAATAGCTTTATCAAAGTATTATTAAACCGGAATTTACAAAATCTCAGCATATATATAACAAACAGTTAGGGGGTGAGAAAATAGACATAGGTCAAGTTAAATAATACTTTGATAAAGCTGTTAGCATTAAATAGCGAAACGTCAGTAAAAACAATATCGTTTTGTTTTTCATTCATTGGGAAATACAAAAACCTTTATTATAATGAATATCAAACCGTTAAAAGTGAACTTGGTTTGGACATACATAACATAGATCAAAAGTTAAAAAAGTATAAGTAGAGAACTTCATCTGGAAGGAAAACAGTCATTTGTAGCAAGTTCAAAAGTCATTCGTCAATTATTGTCGGAAAAGGGAAGAAAGAAGGAGATTGCAACACGTTCGCCATTGATTACAACTCATGGCCATATCCGATAACGTTTCGAGCTATCTCGCGGACCCCAACCAGGGAGTCGTGACGCACCAACCGACGCTAATCTAGCACAAACATCCTTCATCCCACGACGCCACGTCGTGGACTGACCACCCCTCCGCCTTTTCCATCCCGTCCCAGGGCTAGCGAACAGAGACCTGTACGGAAGCCTCTGGGATGACATTCGCAGCACATGTCCAAGCCACCGGAGCCGGTGTTTCCAGATGACGACACTCAATGAATGGTGATCTCCACTGTGTTCAAACACACGCCGCTGAACCTCAGAATTACTCACGCGATGATACCATCGAACGCAAGCAATCCTGCGGAGGCAGCGATGGTCGAACACGCAGAGCCGCCGCATATCCTCAGCTTGTAGGCCAGGTTTCACAAGCATAGAGCAAGACAGCCCGCACCGAAGCATTGACAGCCAGGCTAACGTCGCGACGGCGCCAGAGGTGGCTCAAGTTTATGTATGCCACCCTAGCCTTCATTATAAGGTTGGAAATCTCATCCGTCACCCCTCCACCAGCACTCTCTCTCTCTCTCTCTATATATATATATAGAGAGAGAGAGAGAGAAAAAAAAAAATTAAGATCTCAAGCCGACAGTTAAAGATACACTAATGCGCGCGTACGGGTAAAATGTACACATCAATTCCCATCATCACTAATACGTAAGAAGCTGTTCGTAACTAGAAAATAGCACCATACCATGAAATCTGTCATTACTTCGTGAAAAAAGCTGTGTAATTCCGCAGGAGGAGGATATAAATCGGAGTAGAAACATAGCTAAATCATTGCATCATCATCATCACCACGCGAACCTTCTTGGCACCATTCGGTATAACGCAAGCAAAGTATTTATGTGACGTCTGATGTAGACGAGATATCCGGTTACCGATCAAATGTAATGTGCACCGTGGAGCAGTTCACTCTGTCCTTCGTTATGCCCCTAAGAAATAGCTATTGGAAGATATGAAAAGGCTGGCTGTCTTTGACTGGAGATGCTTGTAGTCTGTTAAGTAGCACCATAATACAGTGAGTAATGTTGAGGTGAGGTGTAGAGTACCACCCAGACACCACCTTCCGCGATAAGCAATATCAGCTAACGCTAGATTAAGTTGGGAAAGAGTTAGGGCGGTGTTATGATTTAGCCGAGTGTGAATACGAATGTTGACTGACGATAATGAACCCTTGATAATTTCCTGGTTGACTATTACCTTACCCGAAATTAGTCAAATCCAGAATATTCACACATTAGGCTTGGAAATCGGGTATTTTCAAAACAAGCGAGAAAGAGTACAAACATATGAGTCACGAGGCTTGAATAGTAGGCGTTAACAGCATGCTGGATTCTGCTTGTTTGACGCCACAATGTGACTTGTTAAATCACAGACTAATGGGATATAAGTATAAAACTTGGGCACTGTGGTACAGTATAATTCCATTATAGATAAGATTTCATTTTGATAAATCACACAGTGTTATACAGTAATATTAACTGATGACCACGTTTCGAGCACAAACTATTGCCACTCATAATCATATCAAGGCACTACTCACACAACTTTTTACTTCATTTATATACATGAGTGGAAGGGATGATTTGACATTTGAATAAAGATCAATATGGGATAATGTACATTCAGAAATAATAATATGATTGTTATAGATCAATTACAATCAGATGGGAAATAAGACGAGTGTTTTTATAGTCAAAATGAGTACCTTTATATGATGCATAGTATGTGGAAACTTGAACTCCTGCGCAAAGTTATATGCTGAATATATGTTTAAAACTTGGGCACTGTGGTTGTAAGTAATTCCATATTAGTTTGTTTATCAGATATATCACACAGCGAAACAGTATTACTTACTGGATGACAACGTTTCGAACAAAATTTATTGTTCATAGTCATATCAATTATAATCACACGACTTCAAAACTTCAGTTTTATAGTTTTCTTTGTCCTCTCCTATTTGTCTTCACAGGGGTAGTAGAATTTCCCAGATATCTAGAACAATCATTGCAGGGTTGATTGTCAGGTCAAATACATAGGTCAAGGTAGTAGAACAGGGGCAGTCCGACTAGCCGAGCATAAAAATCTACATTAGTTGACACGAATAAGATAAGGAATCTAGGGAGTAGTTCAGCTATACCACTCACTACATGCAGTTGCACACAACCATACAACAGGATGACAGTTTTAAAATCTAATGTCACAGGGTGACGTTTGGGGGAGATTGATAACAGAAGCTTTGTTTATCGAATCAACTGCAAACCAACACGTGTAATAGGAATGATTCAACACCTGTCCCAGATATCTGGAAAATTCTACTACCCCTATGACGACAAATAGGAGAGAACAAAGAAAACTATAAAACTCAAGTTTCGAAGTTGTGTGATTACAATTGGTATGATTATGAACAGGAGTAAATTGTGCTTGAAACACTGTCCTCCAGTAAATAATACTGTTTTTTCACTGTGTGACATATCTAATAAAGAAACTCATATGAAACTCAGTCGGTTAGCCAATCATTTATGTGACCCAATAACCACTTGTGTTTCTATGCGCTTGAACCGGTGATACTACAGTAGCAGTAGCTGGCAAAGCCCTGGTAGATGCGGCGGAGTTTGAACCCGTTACCCAGTAGTTGGAAGTTAAGAAGCCAAGTGAATAAGCCAAGGCCCAACTAGTCAGTGTGTTTTTATCGTGTGATATACTCTAATGGACAACATTCCACGCTTTTATCAAGTTAAACTACACCTTTAACCACTTGCAATCGACACTGTTCTTACAAAAGTTAATCCATCCTCCCCCTACCAAAATCAATAGTGATAGTTACACTGAAGGAAACACACAAAATAATTTTAAAACTGCATCTATTCAAAAATGTTATAATTTAGAAAAAAAAACAGAAAATCAAGCAAGTAAACAAGTGAAATAATAAAGAAAAAAATTATTACTATCAATGATATTATAGTACAGGGTGAGATGAGATATTAGGAGATAACAAAAAAAATGTTATCCTCAACTGTTTGTTGCATATTATGCTGCATCATTTTGTTTTGACAGCTAAATTGTATTGTATTATATTAGTAAATCACAGTGAAAATGTATAAAGCTGTACGGAAGTGTAATACAGTATAGTGTGTATATGATGTGCATAGGTGTAAATATGAATTCACATTATTAATTTAATTTAATTGTCGACGGCGAGCTTTCTGTTTATCAAAACGTGCTTCCATTTCCTCCAAAATACGTGGAGTATATCTCACTACAAGCTTCACTGTGCCTAAAAAAACGAACAGAATTTTTTGTTTTAACAGATTTTTTTAAGGAATACATTTTATATTAACACATGTATCAAATATATTGAATAATCGAAAACAAATTCCTTACAATATTAGTTCAGAATGTTTGTCTGTCTGTTTTCGACATAGAACTTTGCACCGATGTGCGACAGTTCAAGTCGCCACACTCCATGTAGCACACAAAGTAAGAGAAGAAAGTAGGAGAAATGCATAATATAGACAGTAAACAGAGGTGTGAGACAAAGGAATAGTAATAATGAAGAACAATATAGTTTCATTGGAAATCATAAGTCACAAGGAGTGGATGCATCTGTACCAGCCAGTGACAACGATTTTGAGCCACATCACCAATTGTCTCCAGCCATTGGTTTTTACCGTCCCGAGGATCTCAACCAGTCACGAAGTCTACACCCTCCTACATGGCTGGCTTAAACTAACTGTTGTGTATTTCATTGACTGGTGCCATGTTTTGGTTTGACCGCCGCTAGCTCTTTGACGGCCTGACCCTATATCAGCTAACATTACCGGTCGAGGAAGGCGATGACTAGACATACGTAACACATGTCCTAACCATCTCAGTCGATGTAATTTCACAGTCTCGTCGACTGATTTCCCCTCCTTACCTAGCACTCGACGCCTAACCTCAATATTGCTCACCTCATTATACCACTTGACACGGGCACCTATGATGTGAAATGGAGAAGTCCATTTACTTGTAACTGTAAAAGTCCAAAAACACACTTAAATCGATTAACTAGGTTGATTAGTGTGGACCAATACCTTAGCTCTCTTCATGGTAGCCTACAGACGCTAGCCATAAATTTGTAAAATCACAATTCTCTAGAATATGTATTGATTAGGCATACAAGTCAACTTATCATGAAGATGTTTCTACATGGCAAAAAAAGCGACATTTTAATAGCTTTTGTCTAAGTACCTTTAAACGTGGTCCAGTCAAGACTGTACTATAGAGCGAAAAGAATATGCTCTACAGAGAAATTAGAGGAAGAATATGAGTTTCTTGAAAGGATGTTGAAGAGAAATGGGTACCCTCAAAGGTTCATCAACAAGTATGGAAGATCTGAAGTCACAAATGTAAAACAAATCACAGTAGGAAAAAAGCCAATCTACATTCAGCTTGATTATGAAGGTGAAAACATTTCAGCGATGATCAACAGAAGGCTGAGTACATCACTAGCCATAGCCTATCCTGCAGCTAAGTTCGTCCCCGTCTATCGAACAACTTGCTCTTTGTGCAATCAAAAGTAGATAGATATCCTTCTCATGTTAACTCCAACTGTATATACAAGTTTGCATGTATCTGCGGGAGCAGTTACATTGGAAGAACAGAAAGAAGGGCATATCTACGATTTTCTGAACATGTACCAAAAAGCTTACGTCTAAAGGGAACAAATGCTCTAAACAGTGCCATCGCCAGGCATCTCCTCGACACGGGTCATGAGGTTGGACGTCGAAAAGTCGTTCAAATTTATCAATAGGAAAAAGAGCTCAAATTTGCTGAAGCCATTTCCTTCAAGCAACTGAAACCTTATTAATGCGTTCAGAAAGAAGCGGTTATCAGTCTTTCTTTGCCCTGGTAACTGGATATTTTCATCTCTCTTTCATCTGAATGCGTGATGCTGAAAAGTTTTCATTGAGTATGATTATTATTGTTCGGAATAGTGTTTAATATTGCATTTATATATGTATATATTATTAGTGTATGCATATACTGATCGATTGATTTTTGTTTAAAATGAACTCTGTGGAAGTATGTTAAAATTGTTTTTGTAGATACATTTGATAATGTCTGCTCTGTAAGCAGCTGACGAGAAGGCAACGAAATAAAAGATGGTACCATTTTATTCTGCTAAAACTTTAGTTCTTGCTTTGTTCAAATTCATTAAGGGAAATAAATGTATGAAGAAAGCTACTGTTTGAAATGAAATATAACTTAGAATGAGTAAGAGTTTGATACCTGACAGATGGGATGAAATACTACAATTGGTAGCAGTATATGTTATAGAATAACATACTGACGAAGTCGATGAAAAGAAACACAGAAATGACATGATCACAAAGCCAAATAACTGGACATCTTCCTGAAGTAGTGTTTATCGTACTAAAATCGAAATTTAAGGACTCATTGACCAAATATATGAAGAATTGCTTGGTAAATCAATTAGGATTTACTGCATAACAACAATCATCAAACGTGAATTTAACAGGGCACTACATATATTCACTCATGACACATTTTCTCTTGCAACCTCAAAAAACAAAGATAAACTTCACTCAAAACATAATAACGACAAAGAATGGTTGACATTCCACATAAAATTTAATGCAACCTTGAAATGCTTTACATTAGGCTAAAAGGTGTTGG